>JAEANM010017165.1:0-13036 GCA_017656035.1 Myanophis thanlyinensis
GATGGTGGCAACAGGCAGTCCCGTAAGTACCCAGGTCCCAAGCCATGGAGCGCTTTAAAGGTGAGAACCAAAACCTTGAATTGCACTCAGAAGGCCACAGGGAGCCAATGCAGCTCGCGAAGGAAAGGTGTAACATGGGAGCTCCGAGAAGCTCCCATAATTAAACTGATGTGTTCCTTCTTGGATATGTTTTTTTATGGTTTTCTTATGGTCTTGCAAAGTTCAATGTACTCCAGTTTAGTTTCTAGTTTCTTGATATCAGAGAAATACATTAACATGCAGAAATTATCATGCTTGTCAAAGCATACCAATTTACATCAGAAACACAACTTTTTGCTAATAGCAGGTGGGTGCAGATCACGTTTTAAACATAAGCCAGTAGTTTGATGCAGTTGCTAAAAAAGGCAAATGTTATATTAGAATGCATTATCAAGATCATAAGGGAAAGTAATTGTTCCATTCTACTGTAATCATCTCAATACCCAATTTGGTGTCATCCAGTCATCAATAGGGACATAACAGCCTCTTTAGGACTCTCTGACAGTACAGTAAGTTTAGAAAAAGAGTGAAATGCTAAAAAACAATTCAATTGAATAAATAAGAAAAGTGTAGAGAAACTGTATAATATTTCCATATCGTCAGCCTGCTAGAACCCTCAAAATAGAGGTGAATGAACTTCTGGTGTTGTACAAAATCTCTTTACCTTGAGACTTGTGATCTATGCTAAGGTTCAAATTGTCTGGGGACTTTTACCACCTTTTAATACTTCTCTTGGGAGACAGGGAATATAAACAATAACACCTGGAGTTGGCTTGGTAGCACATTTTATAACTTCAGACAGTGAACCTTTTGTAAGAGACATAAGGAAAGCTTCCATCACCTGAGGATGATCTGATGATATTTCTAGTCAATTACTAGAGAGCTCAGAAAAAGGACCCTTTGGTAAGAATATGATATTGTGAAACATTGTTTCTAGTGTACAGCTGTTCGTTCTCTTCCCTAAGAAGATATTAGGGGAACTTGGACAGTCCTCCTAATCTTAAATTTTATAAGTAAGAATATAAAATGGCTCACAATTGTCAGCTGACAACACCTTACAATATAATGATATAATCTGTAAAGATTGCTAAGGAATTTTTTACAGACTTGTTGCATCAGCTGGCTAAATAACTGTTTCTACCAGTGATGAAATGCAGCCTGGTCGCACCAGTTCTGCCCATCTGGTAACAGTTGTGATATTTGGCCCCGCCCACCTGCCCCTGACAATGTTTGGACTCTCCCATCCACTTTTGTTTCTTATATCTGCTTTTTTTATTTTTTTACTTACCTGAATCGTGCAGAAAAGCTGTTCTGCATGCCTCCGCAGCCTTCCCAATCACCCAGGCTGCCTCTGATAAGCAATAATAAGCAGTGAAGAAGCCATGCAGCAAATGTGTATGCACCAAACCAGTAGCAAAACCAGTTGGATTCCACCCCTGCTTTCAACCAAGGAAGTTCTGATATGAGCAAATGAAAATGAAGTTCATATCACTTTCTTATTTAAATTTAAATAATACATTAATTCTATGATGCAATTATGAATCTATGAAAATAAGTAGATTGACTCAAAATTTGCAAATAATGATAGCATATTCTTATTTGGACAAGCAGAGCTAACAGTAGATTTTTTTGTTGATATTTTGTACACTAGAGTTCTAACTAAAATTTTGCAAGTTAGATTCTGCTTAAAACCAGTGATTTAGAATCTTTATAAGCAAATGTCAAAAAATAATGCCCTTTCTTCTACTGGTAATGTATATCAGCAATTATATTTCCCTGTATTTAAATGAAACCTGCCAAATAAGAAAGATTTTGCAGAGTTCTCAAAATGAAACCTGCCAAACAAGAAAGATGTTGTAGAGTTCTCAAATAATCAAAATCTACATCTATTGTTTGCATTTAGTTAGGTATGAATATACCTTACTCTTTTCAGGAGATAATTTGAGTGATTATTAAAGAAAAGAGAGACCATAAAAGAGAGATAAGAAGTGTTAATTAAAAGATGAAAATGCTAAAATATTAAAAAGCTGTTAAATTCCAAGCAATTAGCTTCAATTAAATGTGCAACAAATTTAAAGAAGAGGTGCTTGGTAAACTGTCAGCTATACAGGGAAGATTGAATAAACTAACAACAATAATACCTTGTGTAAATTTTCAATATTTACGTAAAATGAATACATAGCAGAAACTGGAATAGGTGATCATTGACTCTTACATAATCCATCAGGGCTCTTCTCTTCTGTCCTTAACCCTTACAGATCAATTTTTGTTCATTTGAGTTAATGTATGTATATTACAGCCACAATATTCTGTCAGGATACAAAAGGGTGTGTGTGTGTGTGTGTGTCCTTTTGTATCTTGACAGAATATTGTGGCTGCAATTCTTAATCTATAATAGGAATAAATCAGAGCACATCCAATTTAATTTCATTAATAAGCTTGTTACATACTGTAAATATACATTTACTGTTGTAAATTCAACAGAAAATTATATCCCTTTCTATGGGAATCTGTTGAAATTTAAAACCAGACATCATTGTGTTCATTATCTGTATTCTCTATAGGAGAAATATCCTTTGAATTATTTGAGTTTAGAATTCTTAGAATTCAGCATCTTTGGGGATTGCAGATTAATATTTTTTGCCTTATTTAACATATTAGAAATAAGATGATACACTTTGCATTTTTTTTATTTTTAAATGTGGTATGTTAAGGATAGTTCTCTGTTAGGAGAACGAGTGTGAAGCAAAGCATTGTGAGAGTGTTGTGGTAGAATACACAAACCAGAATACAGAGACACTGAGTAGAAAAATGGATTTTTACTTCCATGGAAATAGAGGTATGCAAAGTCCCTCAATCAATCCGAATTCATACACAGTAAAGTCAGTCATTCATCAAACAGTTCAGTTTAGGGATAATCCAATAATCAAAGTCCAGTAACAAATATACAGTTTGGTAACAGTTTGCAAAAAGTAGCAAAACTCACAGTAAATCCACACTCTTCTAACTCTTCACCAACAATAACAGTAACCAGCATCTACCAGTGATCCTGGCTCCATTTTATGGCCACTTGAGGAAGCAGCAGCCAATCACACTTTCCTTAAAGTTACAGCATTATTTAAAGTAACAATCCTGGTTTATATATTGTCAACCCAACTGTTAGGTTTACATTACTAACATTCTCCCCTTTGGGTTGATACAACCTTACAGTCTGAGTCCATATTCCTAACAACACATTTTATGCTTTACAATGCCTTGTGCTTTTGTAAAATGATCTGCTATATTGTTCTCTGACATACGATATTCTAAAACAATCATTTTACTTCTAACACATTGCCTTACATTCAGATATCTTAGGTCTGTATCTTAACAGCAATATTTGATGCCATTTGAATTGCTGAGTGGTTGTCTTCATAAACAATAATAGGCTTTTGTATCTTTATTCCCATATCTAGTAGCAGTTGTTTGTAACAAACCAAATCCATACATAACAAAGATAAACATGAAAATTCAGCTTCCATTGTACTCAAACTCAAATGTATCTGACGAATAGATCATCATCTTATCAACACTTTCCCTAAGGATACACATATACCTAATGTTGACTTAGTAACATCTGTTGCAAAACTTGCATCCGCATATGCATTTAAGTTTAACTCATTCTTAGGTTCTAAATACAATGAATAATGCATGGTATGTTTGAGATATCTTAATATACATTTTACTGCTTGCCAATGCCTCTCAGTAGGTTCACTATTATATGTGGCCAACTGGTTCACATTGTGTGATATATCCGGCCTTGACCAATTACTAAGATAGGATAGACTAGCAATCAGAGATTGATAAATACCCTTATCGAATATTGGGCTTTTTATATCACTTTTGATAACCTCTTGGCCCATTGGAGTTTTTGCTGGCTTACAGAGTTCCATTTTGAAATTTTTAAGTAATTGGTTGATTTTCTCAGTTTGTGAGATTTTATAGCCTCCCCTGGTTTTATCAATTTTTAGACCTAAATACTGCTTTATCTCACTGAGATGTTTTATCTTGAACTGTGTTTTTAACATTTCAATATCATTAGCCTCTTTCTCAGTTTTTGTTATTAAAGCTATGTCGTCTGTAAACAGTAGCAATAATGACATAACACCATCAGTTTCTTTCCTAAACAGACAAGGATCACCAATACCAGCTTTAAATCCTATCTTAGCTAGTTGCTTTACAATACATTGGTTCCACTTATATCCTGATTGCTTCAAGCCATAAAGACTCTTTTTTAACCTCCAGCAATCAGTCTGATTATCCATTGCTATTCCTAAAGGCTTCTTTAGGTAAACAGTGTGTTGCAATGGTGCATGAGATATGCTGTTGATACATTTAAGTGATTCATCATATAATCATGTCTAGCTGCCCAAACTAATGCTGCACATAAAGTTGTGGCCTTTAAACTGGGTGCAAACACCTCATCATGGTCACTTGCTGACTGATCAAACCCTTGTGCTATTAATCGGGCTTTATGGGTAACAGTCCCATCTACACTTGTTTTAATCTTAAAAATCCATTTACTTCCTATTGCATGTTTACCTGGGGGTAACTTGACATTCTCATAAACATCTAAATCTTTTAAGGATTTCAGTTCCTTATTTATTGCTGCATGCCAGGCTATCTGATTCTCATTTGGATACAGATTAATTTCATTATAAGTAGCAGGTACTTTGTTTACATTACATGCAATAGTAGCCTGATATCTGTCAGGTGGCCATGTTACTTGGGTTGAACGTCTAGGTATTACAGGACTTAATTGGGCACTCCCCTATTTTCCTTCTAAATCTTCCTGCATCTGCTCTTCCTATTGAACTGCTTGTACTGCAAGTTTTACTATATTATCTTTATTAGGGAGTTGGGTGTCAATGATTACATCATTATTAGAATCTAATTTACTCCACCCAACATGTTCACTAAATTTTGCACTTGCGCTAGAGTAAATATTCACTGTGCCTTTATCACAAAACCTAAATGACCTATGGTTAGCATTATATCTTACAAAATATAGCTATCTAGCTCTATGCTGCCCTTTGTGTCTTACTTGTGAGGGAATGTGCACCCATGCTGGTGCTCCAAATGTGTGTAAATAGTCTAAATTTGGTTTTCTGCCATGCCACAAAGTGAATGGCAGTTCACCTGTTGTTAAATTAACCACATTATTTAAAATATGGTTGCTATACATTATAGCATCACCCCACAGTGTTTCAAGCAACCCTGAATCTGCTATCATAGTTCTAGCTATAGTTTGTAATGTTTCCCCCCTTTGTTCTATAAACGAATTATGTTGTGGTCAATAAGGAGCAGAATGCTTATGCTGTATACCAGCTGACTTAAGCATGGTTTGGAATTTGTAGTTAGTAAATTCAGTCCCATTATCAGTCACAACAGTGATAACCTTAGCTTTCATCTTCCTTTCTGCAAATCTCAGCCAATTAAAAAAAATGTTGGAATGTTTCTGTCTTAGATTTCATTAAGTAACAGAAACTGTATCTGGAATAATGGTCCATGATATTTAATATATAGCAGGCACCTCCCAAACTGGGTTTCATAGGTCCAATAATGTCTGCAAACACAACTTCTAAATGTTCTTCTGTTTTGAAACCATTAATCCTATTGGCTGGAGTAACCTTGCTCTTTTCTTAATTGCACACATTGCAGTTTAAATACTTATTACAAGGTTTTAATTTTACTCCCTCTGATAACTTCACCATTTGTTGCAGCATTTTAAAATTAATGTGCCCCATTTTTCTGTGCAATAAATGTATACACTCATCATGTGATCTCACATTACCACAGACTGAGTTAGGTATCTGGGCATCAGGTAATACGTATAAGCCATTAATTAAAGTATTACCTTCTTTTTCAATTATGCAGTTATCTGCCCTAAAGGTGACTACATAACCAATATTGACTAGAGCCCTTACAGATAATAAATTAAACTGTAATTTAGGTATATATAACATTTCTAAATATCCATTTATACATGAACAAAATGCAGTACTGTCACCAGATGCTTTCACCTTTCATCCATTTGCCAAAGACGCATGTTGCTTGCTTGTGGACATTTTTACAAAAATTTTCCTATTTCTAGTAATGCACTGTGATGGTCCACTTATCCCACAAATCATGGTTTACATGTGCACTGCTAGACTTAGCTAGACATTACCAAACTAGCATTTTTCTTAGCCTTATTAGTATTCTGTTGTTTTCCTTTTTTACAAAATCTAGCTACATGTCCTTTAGCACTGCAAGAAAAACATTTTCTAACACTATAGGCAGTCAAAGATGATTCTTCATGTTGTGGTGGTTTCTCTCTCAATTGGTCTCTTTGTTTTCTTCTCCTAGACTCTTCCAACAGTCTTGCAGTTATATCAGTCAATGTTAGTTCATTTTAGGTTAGCTCTTCAAGGGAAGATACAAAATCATCATAGTTTTCATCCAGTGAAGAAAGAATGATATAAATTTGATGTAGCTCTGAAAAAAATCAATTTGGCCTACATAATATAGTAGAACACCCCCTCATATAAAAATTTCCTTTTGGATCTTGACACAATTCTTTTTCATGTAATTGCTGGAAAACACCTTTCATAAAGTTTAAATGAATTAACATATCTCCACCTTTCAGAAGTCATGCCCTAAATAATTTCTGAGTAATATTTATATGTGCACCTACAGTGTCACGTACATAAATCCTCTTCAAATTGTCTCAACACCTAGCTGCAGAATTTTCACCATGAATATGTACCAGCTGCTGATCACTCAGTGTTAGACCAATTATGCTCAAAGCTCGTTCATTGCTTTGTTGAAACTCTGCTATCTTCTTGGCATCATCATCATTGTTTGGATCCCAAGAAGTTACATCTGGTGGATTCAGTACAGCATCCCATAATCCTTCCCTATGCAGGAGTAGACTGCACTTCATAGACCAGGAAACATAGTTTGTTCCATCTAACCGGGTTATCAGTGACAGACTTGTTGATGAGTTGTGTGCCATCTTCTCCAGGATAGAAACAGTCAATTACAAACTACACAGCTGTCTGTATATGGTGTTGTGTATCTAGTACCAACTCTCCTTTAGCTACATCTGGAACCAACTGGGCCCATAACCAATGTTAAGGATAGTTCTCCATTAGGAGAATGATATTACAGGTGTTATGTCTGCTTTGTATGCAGCTGTATTCATCTCTAGCATTTACCTCTATTGTCTTGTGATGCATTTCCTGCCTCTCTAGGATGCACCTCTATCTGCTCCTATAGGCATTTCCTGTTCCTGTCATGTATACTGTATATACATATATGCTCTTAATGATGGTTTGTTGTTGTTGCATTTTTAACTGCATTTTGGAATAAACTATTTTTGAACTTTAACTTGAAACATGGTGTCAGAAGCATCTGAATCCATGCTTTCTTCATATATCTGACACATACTAGTCAGCCCTGCGCTAGAAGCAAAGCATCTGAAGCAAAAGAACCAGCATTATGGCAGCTGCTAACAGTATTCCACTGCCTGAGGCCATGAGGGTGAGTGGAGATATTGGCAGCAAGTGGGACAAGTTCAGGGCAGAGTTTGAAGATTATTTATTAGCCACAGGCTTAAATGAAAAGTCAGCAGCAGTACAAGCCGCCACGTTAAGGAGATTGATAGGCAATGAATGCCTCCATGTCTATAAATACAACTTAACTCTAACTGAGGAGCAAAAGACCGATACTAAAGCTATCCTAGATGCCTTAGAAGTTGTTTTCAGATCTCTTAAAAATGTGATATATGAAAGATATATGTTCGGCAGCTGCAAACAAGAAGAAGGCGAAGCAATAGATAGTTTTGTTACATGGCTAAGAAAAAAAGCTGCAAGCTGTGATTATGGCTCACTGAGAGATTCATGACAAATAGTTTTGGGTATTGCTAGTGAAAGCACATGTTGCAGTCTTTTGCGGGAACATAATTTGACTTTACAAGCAGCGATTGAAATGTGTCGCACTACAGAACTTACAGATAAACAGTTGAGAGCTTTAGAGCAGGATAAACAGACTGTCTTAATGCAGCTTCAAACCAGCTAAGCATGATAAATTACCATTACAAGCGGCAGCATAAAACTCAGTTTTACAGCTCACCCGGAAGTAACCCAGTATCGTGTAAGTACTGTGGTAGTGTGCATGTATGAGAGAGAGAGAGCAGTGCTCCACATATAGAAAAATCTGCAGAGCATGTGGGAGGCCAAATCACTTTGCAGGAGTGTGTTTGTCACAGAAAATGGAACCGAGAAGGCTGCACACAATTGAGCAAATGTCAGACCCGGAGGATGCATCCTTGTTTACCACTGATGGGAGTTACATAAAATAATGCATTGGTGCAGTACACTCCAAAGGCAAAAAATGGTTTGTAAACCTCAGATTTAACAATATAATTCAACCCTGCCAGCTGGACTCAGGTGAAACATGTGATGTTATGAGTTTAAAGGATAAAATGAAACTGGCACCTGTGATACCTCTTCAGCCTAGTAATACTAAATTGAAGTTATATTCAGGAGAACTAATGGATTCATTGGGCCTATTTTAAATAGAATGCAGCATACGTGGGGGTATTTATGAACTTGGATTTGAAATTGTGGAAGTTGATCAGAAACCACTATTGTTAGGATCAACATGTGAGCACTTAAGTTTGATGCAGTTCACCATTCCAGCTGAGTTACTCAATGTTGCGATTCAATCTTTAAAACCCTTGATGAGGCCACTGACAAAACAGCAAATCCTCCAAGTCTATAAGGAGGTGTTTGAGGGCCCTATAATATCTGTTCCAGGAGAAGTTCATTTTGAACTTGACTCTACCATTCCTCCAATACAAAGTGCCCCGCATAATGTGCCTATAGCTATTAAGACACAAGTCAAAGCACAACTGGACAAATACGAAGCAGAAGGACATATTATTTCAGTTTCTGAGCCTACTGATTGGATAAGCAACATGGTTGTTATTAGGAGGCCGGAGAAGATCAGAATCTGCATTGATCCTAAGTTTCTGAATATGGCCCTGAAATGGTCACACTACCTAATGCCAACACTTGATGACGTTTTGCACAAACTACCCAAAGCACGGATCTTCACGCTTGTTGATGCCAGAGATGCCTTTCTACAATGTAAACTGGATGAAAAGAGTAGTTATATGACCACATTCTGGATGCCATGGAGCAGAAAGAGATGGCTTAAACTACCTTTTGGAGTCTCTGTAGCACCAGGGGTGCATCAACGAAAGCAGCATGAACTGTTAAGCAGGCTCAGTGGAATTGAGCCAATAGCTGATGATATTCTAATAGCTGGCTGTGGTGCAACAGATGAAGAAGCTGAGTATGACCATGATGAGAAGCTAATAGCACTACTGGATCGGTGTAGGCAGGTGAAGTTGAGACTTAGTGTAAAGAAATTGCAGTTTAAGGTGCAAGAAGTCCACTTCCATGGACATATCCTGTCCTCAAGAGGCTTAAAAGCTGACCCAGATAAGATTAGAGCCATTGTCGATATGCCACCTCCTACTGATGCCAAATCGGTGCAGAGATTTATTGGTTTTGTTACATACGTAGCAAAATTTCTGCTGCACATGAGGTGTGTCAGCCACTGAGACATCTTCTGGACAAAGATGCAGTTTGGCACTGGCTTCCCAAACATGACTAGGCAGTACAGGAAATAAAATGCTTGGTCACTATTGCTCTAGTGTTAAAATACTATGATGTTACCAAAACTGTTACTATTCAAAGTGATTTGAGCAAAAATGGCCTAGGATGTTGCTTATTGCAAGAAGGTCAGCCAGTTGCATATGCATCCAGGGCTCTCTCATTGGCAGAGCTAAATTATGCTCAAATTGAAAAGGAATGCCTAAGTATTGTATTCAACTGCCAGTGTTTCCATCATTATCTTTATTGCCGGGATGCTATTACAGCTGAAACTGACCACAAACCATTAATAGCCATATTTTAGAAGCCCCTTTTGTGTGCTTTCAAACGTTTGCAGAGCATGATGCATAGCTTACAGCATTACAACCTCAATGTTGTCTATAAGCCAGGTCGTGAAATGTATATTAGTGATACCCTGAGTAGGGCTACGTTAGATCAGGTGATACCAGGAGGAGAACACGAGCATCAAACAGTTTGTTGGTTGCAACAGGAACAAACCTACTTTGCTGAAGTTAATCAAGCAGACTATGTTAATGTCACAAATCAGCGGCTACATCAACTTAGGCAGTACATAGACACTGATGCAGCTTTACAGGCACTGAAGGCTATCGTTCTGAGTGGATGGCCAGATGAGAAGGAAGCAGCTCCAGCAATAGTGAGGGAGTATTGGTCCTTCAGAGATGAGATTAGTGTACAAAATGGGATCTTGTACAAGGGTCCAAGAGTCATAGTGCCAAAGTTAATGAGAGCAGAGATGCTATCACTCATACACTGAAGCCACATAGGTGGGGAGGCAAGCTATAGACAAGCCCATGACACTCTCTACTGGCCTAATATGCAAGGTGAAATCAAGGACTTTGTTAGCAATTGTTAACTGCATAGCAACTGCAATGAATATGCACATTCACAACAAAAATAAACCATGATGTCACACGAGATACCATTGTGACCTTGGCAGATTGTCAGTATGGACTTGTTCAACTATGCAGGAAAAGAGTACCTGATATTAGTTTATCATTACTCAGACTTTTGGGAAATTGAACTCCTTCCTGACTGTTCAACTGAAACTACTATTACGAGATGCAAGGCTCAGTTTGCACGTCATGGCCAACCAGATAAAATGATTTTGGATAACGGTCCTCAGTTTACAAGTCTACAATTTAAGAAATTTGCCATTGAGTGGGAGTTCGAGCATGTGACTTCTTCACCACGTCATCCAAAAGCTAATGGCAAAGCTGAATCAGCTGTGAAAATAGCTAAGAATCTATGCAGGAAAGCTCATAGCAAAGGTAACAATCCATGGAAAGCAATATTACATTGGAGAAATACCCCAACCGAGGGCATGGACAGTAGTCCAGCACAGAGGTTGATGTCAAGGAGATTAAAGACATCTTTACCAGTGACAAATAAGCTCCTTGAGCCCTCTGTGATACAAGGGGGTCCCAGAAAAATTATGGCTGAAGAGACAGGTAGTCAAGGCAAGATACAATAAATCATCCAGGGACTTGCCAGAATTGAAGATTGGGGAACGAATTCGAATGAGACCACTGCCAGAAGATCAAACAGGCCACTGGAAAATGGAAAGCTGTTTACAACAGGTAGCACCACGCTCCTACTTAGTGGATGTTGAAGGGACTCTTTATCGTCGCAATTGTGTGGATTTGCATGTGGCTGAGCAGCCAGATATTCCACATTGAGTGGATAAGCCAGAGGTATCTGGTATTACCACACCACACCTACCCACAGACAATAATGAATGCATAGAGATTACGCCTCCGAGCAATATTGACAGTTCAGAACGAGCTGGCACACCCGACTGCAGCCAAATGCTAGATGCTCCAGGAGATGGCGAGAAAAGCCCAGCAGCCTCAGGGAAGTTAGAGAGGCCCTTAGTGCAGAGAGCCAGCTGGCGCAAGAGGTGCAGTCTTCACTCATAGTGGCAGATGTTCAAAGCTACCCGATAGACTTAAGCTGTAGGATCACTCAAACTGTTACATTATGTATATTTCTGCAATGTTGTTTGTTGTTGACATGAAAAGGGGAAGATGTTACAGGTGTTATGTCTGCTTTGTATGCAGCTGTATTCATCTCTAGCATTTACCTCTATTGTCTTGTGATGCATTTCCTGCCTCTCTAGGATGCACCTCTATCTGCTCCTGTGAGGCATTTCCTGTTCCTGTCATGTATATATACATACTGTATATGCCCTTAATGATGGTTTGTTGTTATTGCATTTTTAACTGCATCTTTGGAATAAACTATTTTTGAACTTTAACTTGAAAAAATTGAGTGCAAAGTGAAGCATTGTGAGAGTGTTGTGGTAGAATACACAAACCAGCATACAGAGACACTGAGTAGAAAAATAGGTTTTTACTTCTGTGGAAATAGAGGTATGCAAAGTCCATCAATCGATCCGAATTCATACACAGTAAAGTCAGTCAGTCATCAAACAATTCAGTTCAGGGATAATCCAATAATCAAAGTCCAGTAACAATATTGGGGGATTACAAGATGGCAGCGCAAGCAGATACAGCAGCCCTGAGCTCCCGAGTGAATGGAGAAAATGGAATGAATGGAGGAACAAACAGAGGTAAACAAGCCTACACCCAAGCAGATTTAATAAACATTGGCTTTGCAAGCCAATCTGGGATCATCAGTCTTCCAGCAGCTCCCAAACATACCCAGCTGCATGGCTAGATTACCAGGCTCCCCCTGGATTGTTATCAGAGATGAGCAGTCATGTGGGAGGAGAAAGAGGAAGCAGGAGAAAAACCATAAAGCTAGAGAGACAGAAGGTGCTGTGAGAAGAAGCAGGAAGAAGGAACAAAACCATAGAGTTAGAAATATAGAGAATGCTCAGAACAAAGAGAAGCCACAGGAAGCAGGAAAGAGGAAAAGAGGAAAAAGAGGAGGAGTGCTAGAGAGGCTCTGGAGGCAGCCCCACAGGCAGAGTCTACCAACCTCTTTATGACCAATGCCAGATCGTTTGTGCAGAAAATAGACGAACTGCAGGTGCAAATGGCAGGGAACAGGATCACCTGTGGATGCTGTGTGATGGTTATCACAGAGACTTGGCTTCATCCACTCATACCAGATGCTTCAGTGGGACTTCCTAGCCAGGCCTTACATTGCTCCAACAGAAACAGCAGCTCCAGTAAGAGCAAGGGGGGAGGACTTTGCAGGCCACCCCAACGAAGCCTTCAAAGTGATGAGCCGTTGCCTGGAGGCCGTGCGGAGTTGGATGGGTCTTAACAGGCTTCAGCTCAACCCGGCCAAGACTGAGTGGCTGTGGT
>JAEANM010017166.1:0-13036 GCA_017656035.1 Myanophis thanlyinensis
AATCTGAAGATTTTTATTAAGGGTGTCATATTTCTCACGGATAATTCCCTTAACATCCTTAATTTCTTGACTTATAACTTCCTTTAAATCCAATACATTCTTGTGCTGTCAGTCAGCCTGTGATTTTGAGGGATGGGTGCAGAGAGCAAGGAAAGTTTCTATCAGTTACTTATAGAAAGACCAAGGAAAGGCTTGTTAGCTCCCTTTGGAGATGGAACGACTTGAAAGAGCACTTGTTCTCTCCTCAAAATGCTTCTGTCATCCTCCCATTGCAGCTGAAAACTGCCTGAGCTCCCAAGCGGCGGAGGATCTGCTAGCCTGGATGAGGAATGCCCTTGGCTCACGGGTCGCTGCTGTCAAGGTGAGAGATGGGGGGAGGCATGTGAGGTTGTGGGGTGAGCTGTAGAGCCCCTGGGGCTGTGTCATCCTAGGGAGCCTGGACTTCAGCTGCGTTTCCCATAGCACGTAACCCCAGTGGAATGAAGAGTGTGGAGAAGGGGTAGATTAAGCCTACCTGTTGTGCCTAGCATCCCTGGACAGCCCCTCCCGCCCCATTGCTGCACTTGCTGCACACCCATAACAGCCATCCTCTTTCCCAAGCTTCAGGTCACTGAAGTCTGGGCTTAATGGACATTTCTGTTGGTTATGATCAGTTATTTCTGCAGCAGCTTGTGAAATGCCTCAAGGGCAAGGGAGGAGTGAGTCGACCTAGAATCGGCAGGCTGAAGGAAGAAAGTTTTTTGTCTGAGCTTGGCAGTTTCTGGGGTGCAGAGCATGTCCAAAGGTATTGTTGCCTACAGGTCACTCCCCGTCTGGATTCACATCCAGCCATGATCACAGTGCTGGAGATGGGTGCTGCCCGCCACTTCCTGCGAATGCAGCAGCTGGCAAAGACCAGTGAAGAGCGAGCCCAAATCCTTCAACCCACGCTGGAGATCAATGTTGGGTATGGGGAAAAAGTCATCTGGGGGACTGAGGCTAATTTTGAAGGCATCTCTTAGGGAAGGGTCTTCTCCTTCCTGGCCTGCAGCTCTTACCCTCTCGCATTCTTCTCTAGACACACACTAGTCAAGAAACTCAACCAGTTACGAATTGACCAGCCTGACCTAGCCCAAATGCTGCTTGACCAGGTGAGTTGCATCGACTACTGGACAAAGTAAAGTTCTGAACCACCTTGATGTTTTCTCAGGGCATCATCAGGATGGCACCATTCTAGGTCTGGTAGATAACTTGGGAATTTGGCAGTTGCAAGTTACTACCATCCCTATTTTCTGCAACTAAGAATTTTCTTGGGTTTTGTCCACCAAAAATGGGCCAGGCACAGGAGAAATTTCTTGTTTTATTTTTCTCTCCCGCCCTCCCCCCTTGCAGAGCAGAGAGGTAACTTAAGCAAATGGTGCAACCACATTCCTTTTGACATACAGTATCCAACAGAAGTGAGTACACCCCCTCATATTTTGTAACTATTTAAGTGTATCATGTGCAGCACTGAAGAAATGACATTTGGCTACAATGTGAAGTAGTGAGTGTACAGCTTGTGTAACTGTAAATGTGGTGTCCCCTCAAAATAATGCAATACACAGCCATTAATGTCTAAACTGCTGGCAACAAAAGTGAGTATACTCCTAAGTGATAATGTCCAAATGGGACTCAAGTAGCCGGTTTTCCCTCCCTGGTGTCACATGACTCATTAGTGATACAAGGTCTCAGGTCTGAAGGGGGAGCAGGTGTATTAAATTTGGTGTTATCGCTCTCACTCTCTCAAAGTGGTCACTGGAAGTTCAACATGGCACCTCATGGCAATGAACTTTCTGAGGATCTGAAAAAATTGTTGCTCTACATAAAAATGGCCTAGGCTACCTAGACCCTGAAACTTAGCTGCAGCACGGTGGCCAAGACCATACAGCAGTTTAACAGGACAGGTTCCACTCAGAACAAGCCTTGCCATAGTTGACCAAAGAAGTTGAATGCCCGTGCTCAGTGCCATATCCAGAGATTGGCTTTGCAAAATAAACATATGAATGCTGCCAGCATTGCTGCAGAGGTTGGAGGGGTGGAAGTGGGGTCAGCCTGTCAGTGCTCAGACCATATGCCGCACACTGCAACAAATTGGTCTGCAGGGCTGTCATCCCAGAAGGAAGCCTTTTCTAAAAATGATGCACAAGTAACCCTGCAAGCAGACTAAGGACATGGATTTCTGGAACCATGTCCTATGGTCCGACGAGACCCAGATAAACTTATTTGGTTCAGATGGTGTCAAGCATGTGAGGCAGCAATCAGGTAAGGAGTACAAAGACAAGTGTGTCTTGCCTATAGACAAGCATAGTGGTGGGAATGTCATGGTCTGGAGCTGCCTGAGTGCTGCCGGCACTGGAGAGCTACAGTTCATGAATGCCAACATATACTGTGACACACTGAAGCAGAGCATGATCCCCTCCCTTTGGAGACTGGGCCGCAAGGCAGTATTCCAACATGATAATGATCCCAAACACACCTCCAAAATGACCACTGCCTTGTTAAAGAAGCTGAGGGTAAAGATGATGGAATGGCCAAGTATGTCTCCAGACCTAAACCCTATTGAGCATCTGTGGGGCATCCTGAAATGGAAGATGGAGGTGCGCAAGGTCTCTAACATCCACCAGCTCTGTGCTGTCGTCATGGAAGAGTGAAAGAGGACTCCAGTGGCAACCTATGAACTCTATGCCTAAAAGGATTAAGGCAGTGCTGGAAAATAATGGTGGCCACACAAAATATTGCCACTTTGAGCCCCGGTGGAAATATATGTGAAAATGTGTGCCTAGCCCCGGTATTTCCTGGGATTAGGGGTTTATAAATCTGAGATGTATTCTGTGATTGAGATGTATTCTGTGTTCCTGTGCTTTGTGTGGTTGCACTGATGAAAGCTCATTCAATTTCACTGCGCACATGTTGTGCATTGACAGTAAAGTTTTGAATTGAATTGAACTGGGACATTATCATTTAGGGATGTACTCACTTTTGTTGCCAGCAGCTGAGACATTAATGGTTGTGTTGAGGGGACAGCACATTTACACTGTTATACAAGCTGTATACTCACTACATTGTAGCTAAGTGTCATTTCTTCAGTGTTGTCACATGAAAAGATATACTTAATAGTTACAAAATGTGAGGGGGTATACTCCTGTTGGATACTGTTGGAGTTCTGGTAGCATAGTGGTTAGAATGCAGTATTGCAGGCTAATTCAGCTAACTGTCAGGAGTTCGATCCTGACCTACTTAAGGTTGGCTCAGCCAATCCTTGTTGGGATTTCTACCCCTATCTTGTTTTTCACACTTGTGTCAAGTAGGTGGGTACAAGCCCATCCATGTGCTGCTAATCCTGCTGGAACTTAAAAAGATGAGGGAGTTGGGAAGAGCCATGTCAGCTGAACAGGGCCACCAGGTCTCCTTGCCCCCAGGGAGCAAAGGAGATTTTGGATACCTCTTCACTATCCTCCTGGGTGAGAGCAGGACCCGGCCTTGTGCTTTCTGGCTGCGTTCTGACTTGGGCGACGTGACCACCTCTGGCTCCTCCTCCTCCTCCTTTGGCTGCAGATCTATGACAATGCCATGATAACGGCCGGACTGAGTGAAGACCCCCGGCCGATGGTGAACCGGCTGAACGAGCTGCTTGCCCGGATCTTGGAGAAGCACTGAACCAGCCCCAGTGCTTAGAAGCTTAGTGGCATCCTGGGGCTGCCTTCTTCACTTCTCTGCCCGGCTTCCCAGGTGGGGCGGCCTGGTGCAACAGAAGTTCGTGCAACGTCTCGGATAAAATATACAATAAAAATCATACACGGTTCTGCTGCTTTACGCGACCTTTCCGTCTCGGCGCGGGGCTGTTGCGAAGGCGGCAGGGGGCGCTCAAGCGGCGGCGGGAAGGTGACGCCTGCGCTGCTGAGCCGCCAAAATGGCCGACTCGGAGGACGAATTTCGGCTGCGGGAGCCACCGGGGGAGCGGCGGGTGGCCTCGCGCGGGGAGAGGGGCGGCCGGCGGCGGCCTTGCAGGCCAAGCACAACCGTTGCTGCTGCTGCCGCCGGGCCGCCCCCCGTCCCCCCGGAGTGCGGGCTGAAGCGAGGCGGCGCCCCTCGGCCGGCCGGGAGGAAGAGGCGGCGGGAGGCGGGCGGGGAGCCGCTGCTGGTACCGTCCAGGTCGCACTCGGAGGCCGGGCCCGGCGGCAAGCGGCTCAGGGCGGGTGAGTCAAGCGGGAGGCGGTGGGGCGGCGGAGGGGGTCGCCGCCGGGAAGGCGCTGACTGACGCCTGCTCTCCGCCTAGAGACCAGGGGCCGCGGGAGGCCGCCGCCGCTGCTGCTATTCCAAGGAGGAGCGGAGGAGGCGGCCCGCCGAGCACTCGAGGCCCGGGCGGTCGTGCTGCTCTCGGAGGCCCCGGCCGCGCCCCGCACGCCCCCGCTGCCCGCCAGCCGCTGGAAAGGGGCCCCGGCCAATGCGGGCCCGGCCGGCCGGCTGTGGAAGCTGAGCTCGTTGACGGGGGCCGATCAGGTGCGTGGCTGCGGGGAAGCGGCGGGGCTCTTCTCCGGGGACCCTCCCTCTCCGTCCGGGGCAACTGAGCCGTCGCCCTTTTGCGGCGTTTCTGTCCCGAGGCCCCAGGGTGGCGACTTGGCCTCCTCGCCCGGGCTGCCACGGAGCCTCCCTTTTCAGAGGCCGGAGTTCAGCACGCCTGGGGCACCAGCGGAGCCTCCGGAGACGGAGCGTTTCCCAAGCACAACCGGAGAATCCTTTGAAGGCAGCAGTCGGAGAGACGCCGATACCACCCTGCAAGATCTCCTGGAGCTGGCGGGGGAAGGACTCACGTTCACCCAGTGGAGCCTTGATGTTGGGCGGCTGGAGCACCCGGGTGAGGCTGCTTGGCTTAGGACAGTTTTCAAAGCCTCCCTGACTGGGAATTCAGAGGGCTGTAGAGACCTTGGCCGCCTATAAGGGTGGCAAGGTCCCTGGATCTTGATGGAAGTCATGCAGTCTTTTCAGTTTCAGCTTTTGTAAACAGCTGGGAGGCTATTGGAATTAGTGTCATAGAAGATAAAGTGGCCAAAAATATTTCTTTTTGGAGCTGTGGTTCTGTGTGCAGAATTGTCTTTGGCTTAAAAAGATGTTAATTGCCAAATCTTAAACCCCCTTTGAAGGAATCAGTGTTATCTCAGACCAACAGGAAGGGAACAAAGCCAGGATGTAAACAAAATATTTGATTTGTGCTCAAGTGTAGCAGTGACAATATTCTGGCCCGGGTTTATAATGACGGTGATGATTTTTTGTAGAAGAAGAACAGATGCCAGGTGTTCAGCAAAAGGCTTTTACTCGGTTGTTGGAGAAGCAGCAGCAGCAGCAGCAATTATCCCGAAAATGCGCTTGTGAAACAGTAAGGACAGAATTGTACACAAAGGGTATCTAGATGAGGCACACTGAGCGTCTGCCCAAACTCAGTACCTCAAGCTATACAATTGCTTGTCAGCAGCAACATAATAGGGGCAAAGGAGTAACTTGTAGTAATCTCTACGAAATATAAAATGCCCCCATATCCTTTTTGCCAAACAGAGAACTTCTAAAGGTTCTGGGACTAAGCCGGGGTGTGACTTGCTGGCAGTCTTGTTCCCAAACCTTTTAAATGTAAAACTTAACTTTCTAATGAGAAATTTAACATCATCTATCTGCCTGTGGGCTGTGAAAGAGGAGCTTGATTGATTGTTTTTTCCTTCCTTCCTTTCTTCCTGTCTTCCTTTCTTCCTTTCTTCCTGTTCCAGTTTCCCCTTGGCTCACTGGCTGTTGCCTTCAAGGAGATGGTCAATAACCCTCATTTGAGCGATATCCAGATCCAGGTGGATAGTGGGGAAGTCTTTTATGCCCATCTGTTTGTATTGTATGCACGGTGTCCTCAGTTTTTACAATTTGTAAGTAACCATAACATGTTTAAGGACTGTACATAGAAACATTTGAACAGTGTTCATGCTTGAGGGTTATTATGGATCCATGTTTGTGGACTTTTTCCATTTTCTTATCTCTAAATTTTCCTCTTGAGGTTAAATCTAGTAGCATTGCTTGGGAGAGGAATACCATAGAGGGACACACCAGTTATTTCACTTGTCAGTTATAGAGAACTGCAGCCAATAAACCAAACTTTTGAAGAGTGGCTATAGGCAGCAGGATTCACTGGAGATCCTACAGCAAAGTTATTCCTGTGAGCAGCAACCAGCAATGACTTAGTGGGCAAGTGCAAAATGAAGCCAATTCAGCAAGAGGGAGGCTGTAAGAGCAGAAAGAAAGGTGCTTTAAGTGGAAGGGCTTGAAGAAAATTACAGATATAATTGGTGGAAGGGAACAAAGGGAATTTGGATAGCTTATAGGACAGTAAACTTGATATTCTTATACAAGTAGTCCTCAAGTGATGAACGTAATGGAGCCTGCCAATTACATTTGTAAGGATTTGTTGGAGTGAATCATGTAAAATGAATGTGAAAACTCCCTGCTTTCACCCATGCATTTGCTAATCGAATGTGCAGGTTGTTAAGCGCACATGATATATCTCAGGGTGGGGGAGGTCATGGGGGGGGTGTCTAAGTGCTTCTGACTACCCAAGGCTGCTTCCAATCCACTGAGATACCTCATGCTCCCCACAATTCCTCCCCCCCCCCCCATCTTGCTGTGCTGGGTCTCCACAGGCACTTACCTTGCGAAAGTTGAGTGAGCTATCTCCTCTGTGCTACAGTTTCCTTGCCTGCTCCCGGTGCTTCAAAAGCAGAGCGGGGAGAGCAGGATGAGCAGACCCTGCTTGGCTTCACTGATTTACCGAGGGTGCCTGCTGCTTTTGGAACAGCAGGTAGCCTCGGTGAGTCTCCCGCAAAGGCTTCCAGTCTCGGCTCGCAAACTCATGCTGCCTCAAAGCATCCAGTCGGCTTGCAAATGCTTTGCACGCTGAGACTGGAAGCTTCTGGGGGCCGTGATCTCATGCGACTTAAGTCACCCATTCTCTGCAAAATCCTCTAATGTGGACTTGCAGTACTTTATGCCTAGGTTTTCTGTGAATGCACTGAAGCAGGCAAAGAAACCGAAGGCTCGCTAGATTGGGGAATAAGCGGGGTGAATGTTGCAATGCCTCTGCGGTTGTTCCTAAGGGTGATCGACTGCCATAGTGCCACAACATTCATAATCTCGGAACTTGTGGGGAGAGTTTTCATATCACAACTTTGGACTATCGTAACTTGTGGATTACTTGTAGTGTACAAAAAGCAAATGTGTTTATAATTGCTGAGGCAGGAGACCTTTTAACTGGCAAACTGCTACACCTAGAAACCATTTTTATGGTGACAGAAAGCCTAATGCTTTTGAATGTCTACAGTACAGAACAACTTCCACTTGTGGTCAGGAAAGTTTGAAAGAAGAAGAGAAAGAACCTTGGGTTATGATTGCTGCTGTAGAGATTGGTGTTTCTTTCTGTTCTGCTACCAGGTTGACCACAGACGTTTTGTTGTGGATGAAGAAGGAGAAGTTGGAGCCTCCCGTGTGCTGTTACATGACGCTCCGGGGGATGCTGTTGCTCTGTTTTTGAAGTACCTCTACACAGCTGAACATTTCATACCCCAACATTTGCTGTCAGATGTGATTGACCTAGCAATAAGGTTGGTGCATTGATGCTTCAGAGTATTTCGTTGGTTGGAAATCATTGTGAAATTTACTGTTTGACAGTTTTGAACAGAGCTCATTTTGGTTTGCTGTATGAAGCATGAATAAGGATTCCATTATCTTATACCATGGATTGTACCCAGAGAGGAGAAAGAAAATTTATGTATATTTGTATGTTTGCAGGTTTGGAGTGAAAGAATTGGCTGTACTGTGTGAAGGCCATCCTAGTGAAGAGATATCTGTAGAAAAGGCAGCTGATAATAAAAACAAAGTTGGAAATTTTGAAGAACTTTTGAAATCCATGTGGCAAGATGAAGATGAAGAAACTGCAGCAAAACCTGTATGCAGAAATGAAATCAGTGACAGTATGAATGAGCAGGAACTAGAGGAGATTTATGAGTTTGTGGCTACCCAGCATAGAATGACCTCTGATGAAGCCCAGAAGGAAAAGGTCTGCACTGAATACCGATGTGATGAAGTGGAAAAGAAGATTGGCCAAGATGGTGGTTGTTGCCTAAGAAAAGTGCCGGAGAAGCACAGAAGAGGCATGACAATTAAGGAAAATGAAATAAAAAGTGATCAAGAGTCATCCAAATTGAAAGCCTCTATTGCCAGTATGGAAGAAGATCTGAAAAAATATTCTGTTGAGTTTCAGCGAGATTTTAAGGAAATAGTGTCCTTTGGAGCAAGTACTAGAAAAGAGCCCACAAGTGAGATTCATCTCGGGTTAGCTGGGGATTCCATTCATAGTAATCATCTGGAGAGTTCTGCAACCCAATTTTCTGTCTCTCTCTGGGAGCAGAATATTAACATAGCCAAAAATAAAACTACAGCAAGAAATTTTCCAAGACTTTTTCAAATTCCAGCAAAAGATCTCCAAATGACTTTGCCAAGAGACCTAGAAGTTCCTTTCTCTCCAATAGCATCTGCCTCACAGCCAAATGTATTAGGTAGGCTTCCCTCTCAAAATGATAAGCAACAGAATATAAACAGAAAGGGAGAGGCTCCTATTGGCAGCTTAGAGAAGTCTGATGTGGTGAATCCTCAGGATCTGAATATTACGAGTGACCACATTGTAGTACTGGATTCTGATGAAGAGCTGGAACAGGAGGCAGAAAAGAAACAGGCAGAGGCCACTTCAAGCTTCTCTGAGCGACAGTCATGGCATAAAGACAGCCCAGTGGCCGATGTCATGAACTGCTGGAGCCCAGCCCCTTCCCAGCAGGGTATACGTAAAGTGGGAGATGGATTAGATGCACTAATTTGTAATGAGGCACAGTCTTTGGGTGAATGCCACCGGCCTTTGGACTTGAGCAGTCACAAAGAAGGCAGCTTGTGGGAAGGTTTAGGCTGGAATGAAGAAAGGACATTGGTGGTGCCTGAAACTCCTCTGGCAGCCTGGAATAGCTTGGATGATATACAGGTTGAAAAATCCAGGTTGAATTCTTCTCTTGAAAAGCAGTGGACTCATGAAACCCAGACAGAACCGTTATCTTGCAGTTATAAACCTCTGCCGGTGCTTTCATCTACCTCTTTGCTCGAAATAGTGAAACCTGACAATGGCCTGTGTACAGCAGAGAGAGATGTGGTGGTTGTGGATGACAGTGAGGATGAGCAGGAAGCAGTGCCACTGTTTTCAAGGGGCATCTTTGTAGAACCTTTGGAGGTAATAACTGCAAATGCCAGAAATCCTTTGAGGAGTTCTGTGCAGATGTTTGACATGCGGGACAATCATCCTATGACTGTTGCTAGTAGTGTAACTAATTCAGCAGCCACGTTCCATTTTGGAGTGGGAGATTTGCTACTGCACAACTCTCAGAATTGGCCTGGAGAAGACTCTGACAGCAATGAAGCTCTTCCTGCCTGCTCAAGTTTATCTGCTTCCATACCTGTTCCAAAGATTTCTGGTAAGTTGCTGCTTTGGGTCAGTTTTGACAACTTCTTTGACAGCTAAGGCTGCTTTGTAACATGGCAAAAAAAAAAAAAAAAAAAAAAAAGGGGGGGGGGGGGGAAAGTACTTTTCCTGCAAGTTACTTAGCTGTTGAGTCCTTTGAAACTCAACGAATGATCACACTGAAGCGCACAACCAGAATCCTTGCAGACCAGAATCTTGGCTAAGCTTCATTGGGCATTGGGTCCTTAGCTTTGTAAAGGACAGTGATCTTTGGATGAGTCCTATTTCTTGTAGATTCTGGGAGGGGAGCAACAATCTAGAAATCCAGTTTTGGCTTCCTCCTCCTAAAGTGTGCATGATGGGGATTAGTATCTGACAGCTGTCTTCCCAGAGGTTTGGGATGATTTGTGAATTAATAACCAGTGTAGTATATATAGTGGTGATAGGTTTTACAGCAGAATAAAGCCCATGTGGCTGATTTGATTCAGTTCCCTTTTGGTTGGTTACAGATCTTGCCTGCCAAGCCAGGGACATCTCTTGTGTTACTCCGCTGGTGCCCTTTCCACATTATTCAAGCATGGACACCCCAGAACTGAAGAAGGAATTGAGCAGGTGGGTGCTGTCGAGATTGAAGCAAGACCCTTCTGTAGGCAAGAACTTGCAAAAATACCTTATAGGTTGTGCCTACTTGCGAATTGTGATTTGGCCTCCTTTTTCCTTAGATTTGGTGTCCGTGCTCTCCCAAAACGGCAGATGGTTTTAAAACTGAAGGAAATTTTTCAGTTTACTCACCAACAGGCAGGAACTGACTGTAAAAAAAAAAATATGCCCATTTCTACCAGTTCCTTTCAAAAATTGCAGCAAAAACGTCTTTCCCCTTATCAACTGCTTCAGGGGAGCCCAAATACAACTAACCATACAGATCTCTCTGAAGAAGGTGTTCAGAGGCCAGAGGCTGGACTTGAGTGGCCAAAGGGAGCTGCTTTTCCTCCTGCAAACAGATTAACTGATGGAGAGGGTAATGGAGATCAAATCACGACAACTTCTGAAGCGTCAGCTGGCACAACAGGAGCTGGAAGTGAGACTTACGCAGCATCTCAAAGGTATAGGGGCAGATTGGAAAAAGTGTGTTCATGTTTCTTTTCTGGCTTTTTAGGCTGTTGGCATGTATCACCGCAAAAACTTTGAAAATCACCTGTCTATCCCCTGTCCTCAGACAGCCATATTCTCTACCCTTAGTTAGCCTTAAATTGGGGAACGGTTGTATTGATGCTGTGTAGTGGATGTGAGTAGTTCTACCCTGTGTTATACCAGGTACCTACCTTTTTAAAAAATAAGGTACATTTAAGAGATTGTGTAAGTATCGTAATGCCTTTTCCTTTCTTATCCTGTTCCTAGTTCATCTGTGGAGTTTAAAATCAACATGCTGGCAGAGAAAGAGGAAAATGTACCAGCCTTTCAGATTGCTGCCAGCGGTGAGGGTCAGAAACTGGAAATCTTGAAGCACTATATTCATTCCAATCCATCTCTTTGCCAGCAAATTCTGCTGTACCAGCCTATTGAACTGTCTGTATTGCATGCAGAACTGAAACAAAATGGCATAAGGATTGCATTGGACAGGTTGTTGGACTTTTTGGATGCCAACTGCATCACATTTACCACTGCAGAAGCTCGGAGAGAGAAAAAACACCACCTCCATAGATGCAAGAAAAAGGGGCAAAGGTGATGCCAAGCCCTTGGTTATTTGATATTCTCCCGAAATGTGAATCCTGGTTTTTTTCCTCTATAGCTTTCCAGTCAGCTGCCTCTTTTCCTTTGTCATGTTTATATATTTTTCTTAGCTCTATCTTCTTTTTTTTGTGGGGGAGCAGGGGGAAAATTATTTGTGTTGGGGTTTGAAGTGAGTTTGATCCCTTTTATCCAAACTTTGGTCAGTGGATAGTCTGCATCCCAAGAGCAGCTTTGGACAGGTATGCCGATTGCAGGGGCAGTCCACTTTCTCCACTGACTTTGGGTAGTCCCTATTTGGTAATAAAAGACATTTTCTATGGATTTAAATGCAGACTTTTCTCCAGACTGCAGCTGATAGGGGCAGGTCATGCTTAATTTGGTTAAGTCAAAACTGCCTTGCTGCCCAAATTGAAGATTTTGAGAAGGAGCTGCTTGATGTCAAGAGTTGATCACTTGCATCCAATCCTGAGGAATAATTTCAGCATGCCTGTTGGGCTGACCAGTTAAGGCCTAGAAGTATTTTTGCCCTACCTTTCCCCTATGACTGGCTGTTGGAGGAGGAAAAAGCATGCTCCTTCATTTGCAAAGACAACTTTCAAGCTTATGTCGCCTGAGTATACCACCCAAGTAATTTACTACAAAATCATCTCTCAGGAGGTGGTGTGTAAAAAAATGCAAAACTGGGAAGAATGCAAGATGATGCAGTGTGAGAGGGCAGCATTTTTACTGAACACACTCTAAATTCTTGCTTCTCAAAGATTTGGGAGGACCGGAGAACCAAAACTATCAATACTTGCATATGGAGGTGGTAATGTATGTCTTCTTTTAGACTGCTTAAATTATATAATTGATTTCATTTCTTTTCCCGTTAAAAAAATCAAGAAATTATTTTATGTACTAAATGTGAACAAATCTTTTTAAAGTATCATTGGTCCTACATTGCAACATGTCCTGTCTTTAAGATGGGCAGCCGTATTTATTAAATCAGTAAACATTAACATCATGTCATGCCCCAATGTAAGAGGTTTTATATGATTTCCATGCCACCACCACCATTACCCTTCGCCTGAGGAGGGATGATTTCTCTGTATTTACAGTGTACTATATGGTATTTTCAGTTACACTGAAACTGTAAATACGTTAGATACATTAGTCAGTTATGGTACCTGACAACCCATCATGTACCTCCTAGTGATCGTTTAATGGATGAGGCAGAGTAAGAAGCCCAATTTTGCTCCCCTCAAAAACAGTATAGCCATCCTTAGATGAAGCATCATAGATAGGACAAGGCTGAGAAAATCCATAGAAAGAGATGGTCTTGTCCCTTCTGAACCTGCCGTGTAGTTTCTTCATTGTTATTGCACAGAAAACCTTGTTTGATTGTCTTTACATTAGGAAGCATCTGTTTCAGTCAAACCAATGCTCCTTCCCCAAAATGTGTTTTTAAAAAGCAAATATTTCTAATTTCTTTCTGTTAATTCTTATGAATTAGTACAGCCAAGTATTACTACTTCCTTACTGGATGTCTCTCAATGAAATCAAACCTAAATCCCTATATTCGCACAGGCACACAATCAAATACAAACTGATGATCTTACATGGATTTTAAAGGACAGAAACATTTTAAAAACTTCAGTAATTTATATCACTTTTAAGCAATACTTTATATACAATGGAAAAAAGACATGCATAGTCCAAATACAATGTTGAAAACATCATTTTCATAACAAAAAATCCAAACACTAAGTTAATACCATGTAC
>JAEANM010017167.1:0-13036 GCA_017656035.1 Myanophis thanlyinensis
GAAGACACGTAGACCAGCTTCGCGGGTACCAAATGGAAACAAACAGCCCGGACGAGGAAGAACCCGAAGCCGACCGACGCACCGAAACGACAGAAGAACCGGCGCACCACCTACCGTCGGGCCCTCCTGCAGACAGACCAGCCGCCGAGGCCCCACAGCCGCAGGCGGCAAGGCCGCAACCATCTTCACCGCCGTGGCCAGAGCCAAGAACCCAAGAGGTCCCCGGCACGTCCACTCCAGCCAGCGGCAGCAGCCCAAATGAAGTGAGCCTGCACCGTTCAACAAGAGAACGGCGCCGCCCAGCTTACCTCAACGATTACACATGCGCGCTAAGACATTCCCGAACCATCCGTTCAGGAGGGGAGGGGTGTAGAGTATCACGCATGCACTCTTCTACTCCGCGTTCTGGACAGCGGGGCGAATCCCATTGGCTGTCGCATCAGCCAATGGGAATCCCGGGATTCTGAAGCCGCGGCAAATATAAAAAGCCGCGGCTTGCCGTTTGCTCTCTCTCTTGCCTTTCGGGATCTTCGATCTCTAGCGACTCTACTTTACTCCAACGGCCGGATAGATCCTCATGGTCTATCCGTGCCGGAAATAAAGCAGATAACCAGACCACCGCCTCAGCGTCTTCCTTTAATGAGTCTGGTCAATCGGGGATAAAACAGTAATCACTTACATCAATAGAATTAGCTGTTATGTCGGAAAACTACTTTTTTTGCTTAGAATATTTCTTCTGAGAACAACAGTGTTGAGGAATTTTGAAAATGATCCAAGCTTGGTTAAGTAAACCTATCCAATATTCCTTTTTGTAAGTATATTTTTCACTGAGAGAATTGGTGACTACATGCATCCATGTAGGTTTTGAGATAAATACGGAAGTCCTATCAAAATTCTAGCCTAGCCTGTCATCTGAAGGTTTCCTTACAGTGCTTACATCTAAATATTAAGCTGATTCAATTCTGCTGGTCTGAAGACCGGCTAAATACATCTACTACTACAAACCTAAATAAAACAACCAGCTACGTTATCATTTGGTAATGGAGGGAGGGTGATAGTTAGTTATCTATCCTCAATCATTTTTAATCCAAACAATTCAGTTATCTTGAGAGAGCATTCTATGGAACCGTTTATTATGGCACAGTGGATACAGAGAAGCAAAACAATTTAGAATAATAACAATGGGAGGTATACCTCAAAACAGAATTCTACCCTTGTTCTAGTGTAATACCTCAGTGACAATAATATTGGATCATGACAGTTAATAATGCAGATAGATATTTCCTCATCCTCACAAATAGCATTTTCTCCATAGAAACTAATCATAGCATGCCGTATTATCCCCAGCTAGGCCAATTGCCACAACAACTACAATCAAGCATGACCATGTATACATTTTCAAACCAGACAAATCAATTTGTATGAATTAGCTGTTTGAAATACAGTCAACAACAATCAAAATTAGGTCTCATGTTTCAATAATTGCCTTTGTATCTGACAATTATCAAGCCTCAGGACATGGGACATCCTCTGACTGTGCAAAATTTATATCTAAAGTTATTTTGCTGCAACAAAGAACAAGCTTGGCTCCTTGCTTATTTATATACCATAAATAAATTTGCATTGCTCATGGGAACTTGATGCCATTCTATTACACCTTAAAGTTCCCAAGATTTCTGAAACACGAATGAGAAAGTGCTTTTCTCTTCTCCTTTTATTTCTAGACAGAGTCTGGAAGTCCCACCCGACCCACCCCAAAAAATTATCACTGCATCCAGATACATCTGAAATGTTTTCATCTCTATCCAAATTTGAAATACACATTTGACTTTTCCCTAGTAATGTGATAGTCTGAAAATCAGTCTGAAATCACCAAGAGAAGAGCATAAGACTAGTTCTGTTGCTCTGTTTTTCTCTTTCCCTGCTTCCATTAAAAATTCAATTACCAAGGGTAATTTTCTTTCCAGTAATGCCAAAGACATTTTAACAGTGCTCACTGAGCTACCTTTTGTGCCCTTCTAATCAAAACGTATGAAAGAAAACAAGGTGTTCTCCTGTTCATTCCTTGCCCTTTGCTGAGGGATGCATACAGGAAGGAAAAAAGTCCAGTTAATAAAGAAAAGAGGTTATGATTTAAATCCTGCCAAGATGTTTTTCAGTTCTGCTCATGAATTATTATTATTTATCAGCTGGGAATTTCCTTGCAGCGTTGCTCCTTAAAGCTGAATAATCTGTTTGTCCTAAATTCAAAACCTTGCATTAAATCAGTGCCCTGGTTTATCTGGTTCCAATCAAACAGAACCATGAAACAGTGGCAAGAGTCTTTGCTGATTCACTACACAATTAGGGTCCCAGATTTTGGGGAGGAAGGCACAGCTGGCATCACTTTTGTTTCTCCTCCACCCTCACCCACCCCCAAGGTTCTGCAAGAGACATTTTGCTTCTGTTGCAATACTATAATGGGAAAGCATTTATGAAACTGTGAGTTACACTTCACTTCCATCTGTACTTCAAAAGGCAGCAATGTATGGCTTTTGATAAAGGTGGTATGCAAATGAATTAATAAATGAAAAGGCAGATGAACAATTTGAAAGCCCAGCTGTCAGCAGAGGCCTAACAAAGCCACATGAGGAGTGTGGATTTAATGAAAGAAATGTTTCTAACCCAGATGTATGAAAATAGATCTAAAAGTTATGTCAGAATTTAATGATAGCAACTTTGGAATAAATGTCTGAAAAATTGCCAAACCACTTCCAGAATGGCTAACTTGGTGTATCTAGAAAGTGAGAACAAAATATTCTGAAATGCCCTGGAATATTTCATCTGTAGAATGGAAGGTTTTGCACATTATATACATACATACATACCTAATGGTTTGCCCACCAAATGATTGTTGAATGAATTTCAAGGATGCACGCATGCAGCCATTGCTTGACAAGTATTCAGCTACAGTACAGGTAGTTCTCAACTTAAAACCACAACCGAGCCTGAAATCTCTGTTGCTAAGTGAAACTTTTATGAAGTGAATTTTGCCCCCATTTTACAACCTTTCTTTCCACAGTTGTTAAGTGAATCACTGCTGTCTTTAACTTAGTAATATGGTCATTAAGGGAATCTGGCTTCCTCACTGACTTTGCTTATCAGAAAGTCACAAAAGATGATCATATGATCATGGGACACTGCAACCATCTTAAATATGAACCAGTTGCCAAGCATCTGAATTTTGAGCACAGGACTATGGGGATGCTGCAATGGTCGTTAAGTGTGAAAAATGGCCATAAGTCACTTTTTTTAGTGTCATTGTAATTTTGAACAGTCACTAAATAAACTGTTGTAATTCAAACACTACCCCTGTACATGGTTTCCTTGGAGAGTTTTGCATGCCATTTTAAATGCTACCATGTTTACTTTCCTTAATACAAATTACAGGATCAGAAAAAACAATGTGATCAAAACATCAGTTATAATAATTAAAGAACAATAGAAAAGAAAACACACACAAATTGGGTTAAATCATCAAGTCCATAGCAACAGTTCATTCATCATTTAGCAAATTCTTTTCTTTATATGCTTCTGAGCAAGTTATATAGATTGGGGGGGTCAAACTCAAGGCCCAGAGGCTGGATCCAGTCCATGGGGTGCTTAGATCTGGCCCACAGGGATGCCCTGGAAACACCAAAGGAGTGACCTGCAGTTCCTCCACCAGAGAAAGCAGCCCTCTCAAACTCCATTTTTGCTGGCAGAGGTTTGCTGGAGGCCGTCACAGCTGAAAAAGGAGCTCAGGAGTCCATTTGGCAGAGTCCTTGAGCCACTACAGGTACCCCCAACACCAGTGACATTGAGTGGCAACACCCACTCTGGCCATGCCCACCCACCCACCGCCAGAGGTCAAACACAACCCTATTGCGGCTCTCAATGAAATCGAGTTTGACACTATAGATAGCATATTTCACATATTCATCTAGAAAATAATTCTGAAACTTGCAGAGCAAAATATCTAGAGACACTAAACTTATTTTAAAAAAAACAAAGGAAAGCAGAAATCATTAAAAGAGCAACAGCAGGTGCTTCGATGACTGTTGTGAGGATAAATCGAGCTTTGTGTGATATGTTTCATAAGCTGTGACATTCAAGAGAAAATTTTATAGCTGTTCTGAACAGTTTATCACTCCACCCATTCACAATAACCCCAAGGACACTTGTATTAATAAACATACTATTGACCATGTCTGATGTCTAGTTCATCAGTTTTTGCCCCATGCATCATCCAACTTTCAGAAAATCAGAACTGACTATCTAATTATCAGGAAGTAATTGAGCAACTCAAATATGAGAACAGATCGTACTCATAAGCCAAGCACCACATTTGTATTTGGCAATTTCATTTCAGATATGATGCCATCAAAAGCTTTCTGTGACCTGACCTCTCCTAAGGCTATCACACCCATTGTTAAGCCCAAAAGAAAAGTTTCACTCTTGATTCACAGAGTATCTGTTAATGTTGATAATTATAACCAGGCTCAGTGTTTACCCCTTTTTTCACACTAGTAAAAAATATTTATTTCAATCCAGTGTAGTTTGGTTAAATGGAAGAAAAACTAGGACTTTTGAAAGAACCAATTTGTAATTATGAAATCGTGTGTGTGTGTGTGTGTAATTTTTCTGAATCAGTTCAGTACATGATAATGTGCCATTGATTAAAAAAATGTGTGTAAAAAGAAAAATGGCCTGTGAAGGTGAAGGGGTCTCAGTCCAGCTCTTCCTATTGATTTCCTACTTTTATGGGCAGCAAATTCTTTTTTTAGATCTCAAAAAGGACACCTCTTGAAATTCAAGAAACATATTACCGCTTGATGCTTCCAGTTCCAGTTATCTGTAAAAATACATCTTTATTTCTCACAACTATTCAGCACCCAGGAGAGCAACTGCCAATGGAACTGGAAGGAGACCAGTCTTCAGAGATTCTCCCTTTCCCACTTTCCCATCTTCATCTCAGGTTCTGTTTGGGAGATTGTGATGGCTCCAAATAGCTCTCTTGAGATTTCTATTTAACTTTAGCAGAAAGATTACTTTAGTTTTCTGGATTTGCGCAAAGCACAATAAACATAACATGAACACTATCTACAGAATATGCAAACTTAAAATGTGGTTGGCTAGTTTATCAATTGATGTAGTTTGGCATTGTTCTGATTTACTGTCAAACAGTCCTACTTTTTGATATTCATACAGAGTGGTGTATACTCTAAGACTAAGTTAAGAATATGGACTGTAGAGGATGTACCATTTCCAATCATTTAAAGATCTCTGCTATACTATTTTAATTTGGGTTGAATGGCTCCTGATAATAACTGAACAGGGTTAAACCTGTCATTGAAGGCAATTGTTGGAATTGACAGTGATCTTATGCCACCAGACTTGAAATTCTGGGCTTGGACAATCTGGAACTGCACCACCTGCAATCCAATCTAAGCATAGTACACAAAATTGTCTGCTATCTTACCTGTCAACAACTACTTCAGCTTCAACCACAATAATACACAGGCAAACAATCGTTACATACTCAAGGTAAGCTGCTCCAAACTCAATTGCAGAAAATACAATTTCAGCAACAGTGGTCAATGCCTGGAATGCTCTACCTGACTCCATTGTTATAGCTTCAAACCTTCACAGCTTCAACCTCAAACTGTCTACCATGGTCCTCACTCCTAAGAGGTCCATAAAGGGGGCGTGCACAAGTGCACTACTGTGCCTACCATCCCTGTCTTACTGTCCCCATTTATCTGTATATTTCCTTTATGTTTATGTTTAAACCTATACCTGCTATCTTGTACATGTTTGACAAACAGATAAAATAAATAAATAAAAATAAATAAAGATCTCTTAGAACCATGAAGAAAGTGTTGTTATATCATTTATGTAGTTCCATATCAGATAGTTTCAAAGCTAGCTTTGGGATAGAGCCAGATGACTGACTACAGCACAAGGAAGAACAACTTGGGGTCAGAAGCTGTATATAGCCTTCTGTCCTACTTTTCCAGTTCCCAGAACTTTGCAAGACAATGCCCTTGGAATCTGATAGCAAATCAACAAACATTGTGATTTAGGGCAGAAAAGAAATATAAAACCTTTAATAAACTTTGTTAATACCAAGAAGCTGAAAATAGGTATTAGCTTAAATTCTGACTTGAAAGTTTCGTACAAGAGATAAAAGAAAAGGATAGACAGAAAAGAAAAAGGAGACAGAGAACAAGAATTTTTAATTTAAATTTAATAACAACATTTCTATACCACCCCCTCTCCCGAAGGACTCAGGGCAGTGCACAGCCATTTAAAAACAAACAATTAATATACAGTTAAAAATAAATTAAATTAAAGTGGCCAATTAAAATCAAATTTTAGAATATTAAAAATAACAATTTAAAATTCCAGCCAATAAAACCAATTTAAAAACCAATTAAAAACCAATTTAAACCCCCCCCCCAACTGATAGTACTAGGCCAGACCGACTTGTTGAAACAAAAAGGGTTTTAGTGTGCGCTGGAAGGTCCGTAGGTCCGTAATGGTCCAGATCTCCGGGGGCAGTTCGTTCCAGAGGGAGGGTGCACCCGCAGAGTAGGCTCTAACGCTTGGGGCTGCCAGACGACACTGTCCTGGCAATGGAACCCCAAGGAGGCCTACCCTGTGGGAATGCACGGGTCGGCGGGAGGCTGACGGTGGCAACAGGTGGTCCCATAAGTACCCAGGTCCCAAGCCATGGAGCACTTTAAATGTAACATCCAACACCTTGAATCGCGCCTGGAAGGCCACAGGTAGCCAGTGCAGCTCGCAGAGGAGAGTTGTAATATGGGAGCTCCGAGGAGCCCCCAGAATCACTCACGCGGCTGCATTCTGTACTAACTGCAGCCTCTGGATGCTCTTCAAGGGGAGCCTCATGTAGAGAGCATTACCATAGTCTAGGCGAGAGGTAACGAGAGCGGAAGTGACTGTGCGAAGAGCACCCCAATCCAGAAAGGGTCACAACTGGGAGAATCTTGCCCTATACTCTGTAGTAGGCTCTGTCTTAATTCTAACCTTTGGAAATAGGTATGAGTAAATTAAATCTAACTTATTAGATGTGCACTCTAGCTTTTTTTGTATAAAACAGGAATTTCCAACCTTTTCTATACCCCGCATCCCCAGAATATTTCTGATATATTCTTGCACCCCTTAAAAAAATAAATAATTATATGCATATAATTATACATATACATTATAATTTTGAAATATATCAATTCAAATTTTTGCACCCCCTGGAATATTGTCTTGCACCCCCAAGGGGTGCGAACATCCCAGTTGGGAACCCTTGGTGTAAAGCTTTCAGGGAGGGTGGAATATAATATTTTTTCCTCTTGCTTTCTCCATACTAAGAATCCTATGAATTGGGCTGAGAAAGCATGATCAGACAAAAGTCACCCAGTGGGCTTCTGTACTTAAGAGAGCAGTTTCTACTCCAGCGCTTTAACCATTATACAAACTGTTCCCAGTAACTTCTGAACCCCACTGAAATGCCTTTAAAGTTTCAGACACATGGGATCAGATTATTCAGAAGATGGTTTGAATCTTATTCAGCCCGCACACAATTTAAGAATTAAAATAAAGTATGTTTTAATTTACCAGTTCTAAAAGCAAGCAAGCTTTTGAGTATGAGGGTGAAGAATTTTTCTGCAGTTGCGTACATCTCTGTGTTAATGGAGATTACTCAAATACCATCACTTTTTTAAAAAGGCTCCCAGGCTCATTTTTATTCCATTACTTTATCTTGAGTATACTTTGTATTGGGCTTCCATGGTTACTATATTATCTTTTGCAGTAACAGGTGGGATGCTGGTTTCATCATAGTTATTACCTATTTTTAACCTTGATATTTATTGTTTTCTTCTGTGATAAAAAGGAATAGCCAAAGTTAAGGAAAACTATATAATGTATGGTTCTCCCTAAAGATCTGGATTCTTTTCCAAATTCCCAGTAGAATTCACATTATTTCTAACTCTAGCTTTTTTTTTTTTTGCTCCCTCTCTTTGAACGCACATTGCAAATCTGCACACTGCACATTTTCTTCTGCAGTGACAACTTAGTAATAAGACCATTTACAGATCATTATCCTGAATTCTATCCTAAGGGGAGTTTTGGAATGACATATTTCATTTTTGATCACTGAAGAAACGAGAACTAATAGATTATTAGCAAGTAGCATGGTTTTAATACTTAGTAAGCAAAACAATTAATGGATTTCTCAAGCAGATTATTCAGGATGTTCTTCAGGACACATTTAATGGTAAAGTGGTTAATATCAATTCTTTCTTTCATATAAGTTCAAAAATTGCAGAAAATATTAAGAACAAAAGAAGTATAGTGGCAATGCTTCATCTTTCTTATAGGGATGAGTATCAATTAATAGAGCTTTTCTTTATGAGCAACTCTGTGTCATGAACTCAATTTTGTTGTTAGAACATCTGTTGTTAGGTGATAGAACACATACACCATTTCCATAATTAATTTCATTCCTCCTGTGACAAAACACAAAAGAAGTTAAGTTGCCAAGTCCATCAAATCTTTTCTTTTATCGGGTTATACTAGATGGGTGTCCTTTTATCCAGTTGCAAATTGTGACATTCTACTCACAGTTAATTCTCCAAAGAATGTACAAGCTATGTTACAATAATAAAAAAACTTCTAAGGACTGACAACAGCTTAATAGAAACACACATACAAACAGAGAGGTGGGGAGGTGAGGGGAGAGAAAGAGAGCATAACCATATGACATTTTTTACTCTCTGGAGCTGTGAATGCTCGCTTTTCAAATATGACCAAATGAGCCATTTGTTTCTACTAAAGGGATTGTATCCAATGAATTGTCATCCAGAGGTAGAATGAATCCCTCCTCTCCTCTCTAAAAAAATAGTCTTGTGGAGCAAAATTAGGGTATTCATCGGTATTACAAGAAGGAAAGAGAATGATGGCATAGGACAGGTGAATAATTGATTTGTAGATACAGTTTGGAGGACAGAGGGAAAAGGGTGGGTGCATGATTGGAACCTGTAAATATATCAAGGGCATGAATAAGGTTCTAGAAGAGAGTCCTTTGAATATTAAGCAAAAACCAAGAACTCAGGGGCCTAACTTCAAAATGACAGGAAGGAAGTTCAAAAGTAAGATTAGAAAGCATTACTTCACAGAAAGAGTAGTGGAAGCTTGGAACCAACTTCCAACAGAGTGAGTCGATCATTAGCAACTGAGTTTAAGCATGCTTGGAATAAACACTACTAGAATAAAGATCATTAGGTATTTTTCTGCCATCAGTTTTACTATGTTTTAGTTCATTAGAGTTATTTTTTGTAATAAAGAAGAAAAAGAAATTATGAAAGAAATATATTATTTAAAATAGCATAGTATCATAAATATACAGGGATATAATCAATTGTTTTAACTAAAAATCAATTGCACACATGGAAAAAGAGGAAAAGGTTGAGAAATCTAGGAAGAAATTATCCAACAGAATATTGAAATTTCTCATAACACTATCCTCTTTCCTAGGGGAAAGGAAGAAACATTCCTTGGAGTTGATCTAAATTGCCAGAAGTCCTTTACAAGCTCAGATTATTTAAAAAATGAAAATTTTAATGGCAAATCCCTGAGAAGCTTGATCAGCCCAGATCCCACCCAAGCATGCCTTGAGAGTTACCGGAATGAAAGATTATTTGATCTTTTACCCTACTTGCCCAAGAAAGGATGCCTGCCCGGTTTGTCATTTTAACAGATGATAATAGTGAGCTTCTATAGGCTTGCCTAAAGAGCTAGCATTAATTGTTGGTGTTAATGTGTCTGATAATCATTTTATATCCATTGGAAAGTCTTATTTTTAAAAACATATATGTTTTCACATCTTTCGATGATATACTTATCCCAGATAAACATCATTAAAATCAATGTAACTCACGATGGGATAATTTTATTTGTCATAAAACCTCCAGAAACTCTGAATTTTTTTTCTAAAATTAATTTCTCTCAATATGCAGGAGAATAGATTGATGCCCTGCTGACAATTAAATCCATTTCATATAAAATATGAAGGAATGGAGGAATATTGCGTAGTTATCGTTACCACTCTAATTCCATCCTGCCTGTCCCCTTTTCTTCTACTTATCTACAATTGCACCTATTTGCAGCATATCCAGACAGAACTATCTGAATAAACATCAGCACAAATATCTCATCCAAAAAAGTCACAGTAATAACACAAAACTAATTGTCTTATTTATTATTAACTCATTAATTAATTAAGTCATGGATGGTTTCATGGATTATGTTTTTCTTTATCACCAACTTTAATTTAACAGCAAGCTTATTGATCTTACTTCTAAGCCAAAAAGATTACTTTTTGTTAAAAGATCCAAGCCGTATCTTTTAACAAGAAGTAAGCTGCAAGTTTGAAGGTTCTTGATATATATTAATCAGAAAAGACATCTCCATTCACATTTAGCCTGAGGCAAGTAGGCAAATATCTTGGGCCCTCCAACATCAAAGAGAGCCCTGTTTATTAAGAGATTGAGAGATTACCAACTAATACAGACCTGCTCTGACATCCGACAATTTAACCAATTGCTTCAAGAAAGCAAATACAAGTTGAGAAGCCTCCAGGCAGCAACAGAGAAAAGCACAATGAGATGAAAGAGTAAAAGTGTTCAAAGTGCAAAGTAATAATTTTATTGACAAGTCTTTAGTTAAAAAGAAGGACTTGGAACTTACAATAAGTTTTTAAAATATTCATGAAAGCAAAGTTTCTTCTCTTCCTCTGTATTGATTAATGGTGTGCCATCAAGCCATGTTCAACTCTTAGCAACCACATTGATAGATTTTTCTCCATGACAATCTATCTCCTAACCCATTTTTTTTTCAAATCTCCCAATGGTGCACTCACCAGCAGTGTGACTGAATGTGTCTACCCTGCTGTTGGTCACCCATTTCTCTTTCTTTCCACTTGTCCCAGTATTAGAACTTTTTGCAGAGTTAGGTCTTTGTATGCTGTATCAGAAGTAGGATAATTAGAGTTGCATCATTTGTGCTTCAAGGAAGACCTCTGGGTTGATTTGTTTGATGATCCATCAGTTTGTATTCTCAGAAGTCTTCTCCAACACCAACATTCAAAGTGTCTATACTCTTCCTATCCTGTTTCTTCAACTCCAACTTTCAGTTCCATAGAGTGTCACAGCAAATACCATGGTTTGCATAATCTCGGTCTTTGTAGGTATAGATGCAGCACAGCATTTGAATATCTTTTCTGTGGCCTATACATACCTTGAATGCTTGTTCTTTCTCTGCTAATCCAAAAAAGGCAGAAGCTATACACCACTTCAATATCTTCATTGTTAGTTCTAAGGCAGGCTGTTCTACCTGATGTCATTAAGTTGCTCTTTTTTGTACTTAATTTTAGGCCATATGTTTTCACTGTGCAGATTTGTAATATTAGTGTTTGCTGATCCTTTGCATTTTCAACTTTTTTTTTTATAAATTTGTTTATTTTTTTTCAAACACATAAAACAGACAAAAACAAAACATACATACATACATATAAAACATAAAAACATCTTTCAATGTAGATCTTTAAATTTTTAACTCTACTAGATTTCTTATGTTATATATATCTTATTTATAGTGTAATCAGCATAGCATAGCCAATACGTGTTTCTTCCTCCAGTTTCAAAACCACACTCATCTTCTTCCAATCCATTTTATATATTCTGCATAAAGGTGGAATAAATAAGCGGAGAGAATGTGCCCTTGTTGTATTCCTTTAATAACCTGGAACCAGTATGATTTGCCATGTTTTACATGTACTGTGATGGTTACTCATGTTCTGTCTGCCTTGTGACTTCCTGAACTGTATATAAGTTTCTGATGAGGACAATGAGATTCCACAAATCAAAGACTTTTCTATAACCAATGTACTGGATGAGCCCAAGTATCCCCTATATATACAACTTTTATCACATATATGTGATATTTTGAATGTATTTCTATACATTTTCTGTGTGAAAGTTAAATCATTAATACATTTCAATTTTAATTGTAAATATCATATCATGCTGTTATCTGGGATAATGATTGTCATATACTACTACAAGGCAGACTTTTCTTGTTAATTAGAATAGTTGTGTTATTCCATCTTGAAGGATCTGTACCCATGTTTTTTATTGTAAATGACACATGGCATATATGACTGCCAAAAGATGCAAACAAACAGATTGATTTTAAATAGCCTTCAGGACTCAAAAGGATTTACAGTATTTATCCTCTATGCATTATTAAAGATTATAATTTCTAATTCTATAGGAATTATAATATTTTTAAAAAGTATAAAATGAAGCTAGATGCCCTAGCAAAAGTAGGTAGCATTCTTTCCAACAAGAATGCTGGTTTGGTTCAGCAATGATAGAAACAAAATCAAATAAATAACAAGAATGCTAATTTAGTTCAGCAATAATAGAAACAGAATCACATAAATAAAAAAATGGGTTTCAAAGTAGTATTATCCCAAGAACAAAATATTTCAAATAAGAAAGTTATTATTTTAAAGGACTGGTGAATAAAAGACCTCCCATTCACATTTTTTTTGTTAAAAATAATACCACCCTCTGAAATTATATATATTTTTATCAGAAGCATTGTATTTTGCTGTTATATAAAACAGGAGTGAAAGCTGTTGAGAGAGTCAAAAGAATTAAAAACGGTGCATTGTCCCATGTAATTCCTGATTTTGGTTGTCACTTTTTAAATACCAACAGTTCTTCCCAACAGTCATGCTATCTGAAAAGCTGTAAGTTCCATTGGATATGGAGAGTACTAAATTAGAGATGGTTGTAATAAATTCTGACCTTTAGCTTTTCCAAACAACTCTGCTGTGGATCTATAGTGACAGCCGTGCGGGTAATTATGGGAGTCCCTAGGAACTCCCACGTAACACCTCTCCTGCGCGAGCTGCACTGGCTACCTGTGGCCT
>JAEANM010017168.1:0-13036 GCA_017656035.1 Myanophis thanlyinensis
AGAGGTAGTTTAGAAATTATTATAGTCCTGTGTTTGTTATGGTTTGGTTTAGGGTCCGTATTGCCTGTGGGAAGTAGTTTCTTCTTAGTCTCTCTGTGTTGGCTTTCAGAGAGCGGAGGCGCTTTCCTGACCGCATCATGCTGAACAGTTTGTTGTTGGGGTGGCAAGTACCAAACTTAGATACATAGCAGAATGGCAGTTTTCTGTTAATGATAGTTTGTCCTGCTCAGCAATCTAGTTGTAGTACTTTGTACTACCTGCACCATTCAGATCCAGCTTATGGGTAGCGCCATAAACAGCATACATGAAGTTAAGTCCTTGGATTGCTAATAAATGGATCACTGTGACCAGATTACCCTATCCAAAAGAGATTTCAGCTAGAAAACTAGAAAACTGCAATTGTGGCTACAGAAGCCTTGTTAATTCTCTTATTCAACACCATAGTTCGTAGACAAGAAAAATCATTATTCACAATGCTTCCATTTTAGGACAATTAATGACTCTCATCCATTTCATTAGTGCACACAGATTGTCCCATAACAACTAATTTACAACTATCAACATGTTTTTCTTCAGATCATGCTGCAGCTGCAAAGGATAGCTATTCAATCTCATGAAAACACACAGATACTTCAAATAGATGCAGGCAAGTATGACATGAGAGCCCATACACTCCCAAGAACCATTTTGCTATTGAATCTTAGAATTGTAACCTCCTAATTAATAAACAGGGCACTGTAGACTCATCCAATAATTATAAATTAAAAAATATATTTTACATGTATAAAACTACCCAGCCTATAGAGATATCAGCTGAACAAAATCAGAACTCTTTGTTTCCTAGTAATTCATCTGTTTGGAAAATATCTGCCCAGAAAAGTAATTGCAGACTAAAACTGTGCCTTGACTGTGGGGATTTGAACTATATTAAATGATACTTTTCAGCTAGCAGAATACTGAATGCACTTTACTGTGGAAAGTTCTATTTCTCGCTACCTTCCTCCTTACAGCACCAAATTCGATGTCGTCTGACAGCCCCGAAGGTTCGAGCCTTCTCTGTGGCTGCGCCCTCCCTATGGAACGAACTGAGATTCAGACCATTACTGACCTCCGAGCCTTCCGACGTGCGTTAAAAAACCATCTCTTCCAGCTAGCTGGCCTGGCCTGATACCTCAGGGCTAAATTTTAAATTTGGCAATTTTATGTTTTAAATTTAATTCATTTTAATTGTGGGTTTTTTAAATTCTAAATTAATTTTTAATTTGTTTCAATGTTTTAATTTTAATTGGTTTTTAGCTTGTTATCTATGTCTGTTTTTATTTGCTGTGAACCGCCCCGAGTCCCTTGGGAGAGGGGGCGGTATATAAATTTAATAAAAGTAAAGTAAAAAGTAAAGTAAATTCATTCTGGAAATGTAAGGAACTCACTAGGTAGATTTGGAAGGAATGAAGAGAGCTGCCAGAAAGAGATGAAACTTCTATTATCGTAGACAAGTACATGTCTCTTGGTATAATGCTCAATTGGTATATAATGCTACCAGAAATCAATTGGCATACAAATATATCATCTGTAACACTTACCCATGAAGCTGCTGGTCATTACGTTGATAAGCATGACTGCTTGACAAGAGAACAATTTTGGAAAGTCCACAGTTTTTCACCCATGACAGCAATATTTGACAAAAAAACCTATATTTATTCTTTTATTACACAGGGGGGAAAGCAAGAGGTTAGAACTTTGCATGGAATCTTGTCAATTTATCTTTAGTTTTAATACTCAGAAATTTATATAGTTACGCAAAGCCATGGTAGCACAGTGGTTAGAATGCAATACTGCAGGCTACTTCTGCTAACTGTCAGGAGTTCAGTCCTGACCGACTCAAGGTTGACTCAGATTTCCATCACTCCAAAGGCAGTAAAATTAAGAGCCATATTGTTGGGGGAAATATGCTGACTCTGTAAACCGCTTAGAGAGGGCTGTAAAGCACTATGAAGCAGTATATATGTCTAAGTGCTATTGCTATTGACAGTGAGAACAATCAACCAATGGAAAAGCTTGCCTTCAGAAGTTGTGGGAACTTCACTGGAAGCTTTAAAGACTGGATTGTCATCTGTCAGAAATGGTATAGAGTCTCCTATACCATTTCTGGGGTGGGGGTGGGGGTGGGGGTTGGACTAGATGACTTACAAGGTTCCTTCCAACTCTGTTATTCTGCTAGTGCTATGCAAATATTTTTTATTAATTATTGTCAATGAAAAAGATGACTGATCCAGTTATTTTTCAATCTTACCAAAATAATTTAAAGAGTTAAAACCAGTATGTGGACAATATTGATGCTTTTCATAAAGCTGCATCACCAAAATTATTTGGAGGATAACCATGATTATTCAACTTTGACATGAAGATTTATCTTTTAATCCATGTCTCTGTTGTGGGGGAAATGTCCAAATAAAGGAGAAACCATAGCATTTGGATGCACAAAATGTCTTTTGCTGGCATGCACAAGTACAGGGATCGTTTGATTCCCAGCCAAATAAATGCAAAAGAGCCCCACACTAAGTAAAGTTATAAGTGATGCACTCCCAGTATAGTTGCATCGGAATCATAAAGAAACCAATGTAAATCACACAGTGACCTTTACAAGGAGAATGTTACTTCTGATAACACTATGGGATGACTCTATTTTGACTATCTTAGCACTTCTACATTCTTCTCTACTGATGGGACTCTAATCTGCCGAAATTAGAAAAACTAACATTGTGTGCTATAAACAATACCTCCCTTATTATCAAAAGAAAGACAACAGTCTGGTTTCTGTTATCTATCTCCTCTCTCCCCAAGGTGATCAGGCTACTACTTTGTATTTCTTTATGCTTATGCACCTTATACACCTGCCATTTTACATGACAACCTTCCACACTCCCACATGGGCATACATACCTTTATGAATGGTGATCTGATCTGCAGAACCACCAATTTTTTTGATGTTGCTGCATACACTGAAAAAAAAAATAGCATAAGCAACATGTCAGCACTAACATTAAATTACCTTTAACCAATGATATTACAGATGATGCCAGGAAATGTAAGAGGGGCTCCGCACTCATACCCTGTGGCATTTTGACAAAACCTAACAGAAAGGATTTAGAACAAGAGAGCACCCCATTAAAAAAAGAGAGAGATAATATTTTATAAACACCCATCATTTATATGTTCCCAGTTTTCAATCTTTCTGATCTTATAATTATTTTAAACTTCAGGATCATTGGCATCAATTGTTTGATACTAACTGATCAGGGTTTCATCTGTAAGAAAACTGAAGGTAGTCCTCGAGTTATGACCGTAATTGATCCTGGCAATTATGGTGGTAAGTCATGATGGTCACAAACTGGGTCATCATAAGACTGATACTGCTTTTTTTTTTTTGTAGCAGACATAAAGCAAACCCAGCAGTGTTAAGCAAACCAATTGTTCTCAATGGCCCATTTTCTGCAGCAAACTGAAAGTAAACCCTGGTTTCTGGCAAAACCGTCATAAGTAGCAGTCATATGACTGCAAGGTACAGCAAATGGCCATAAATGTGGGCCAGCTGCCGAGTGCCCAAAATGTGGTCACAGGGAATGAGCAATATCAGAACTTTGAAACTGACTCGTAGGTAGCTTTTGAGGGATCTCTTCAAAAGCATCTTTAAATAAATCATATCATACACACACACACACACATCTGAAGTGCCCAATCTATTGCCAATTGAATGGATGGCAAAACTATCATATATTTACACTACCTACCTTCAGCATTTATGCATAGATCCATTGCATCCTCTTCAGTTGTTGCATATGGATTATTTCCAACCATCGGCACAAGACAATCAGTATAAAAGTAACCAACTCTGGGCAGATGAAGTGTAGAAATGACTAAATCTATAGCCAGCTGGCCCACATTGCCCACTGATACAGCTGGCTGAAATGAGATAAAAGGCAAAATTAAGTTATATCATCTCAAATGCTAATTCTATTTCTAATTTATTGGAAAGACATATAAAAGTAGCTATGTATCTATTTTGTATTGTAAAACCATAAGATTAAATTACAATATTGTTGTAAATTAATTCAAGACATTTTGTATTTATATATTCACTTGATGTCTTAATCAATTGCAAATGTTATTGATTATATATTTTTGTATTTACCTACTGCATTAAAACAAAGCTCAAACAGTTACATCATGAATAACTGAATAGTACTTTTGAACTGGAAAATTACATGTCCATTATATTGTACTTCTATTTAATTTTATATGGGGGTGACACAAAATGTGATTAATTAAAAATGGATTATATGTAAATCTGCCAAAATGTACATAACTATGATACAGAAATAATGTCAAAACAAGAGAAATTTGAATTCCAGCCTGGGACCCTCACAGCAAACCTTAAGGTGACTGGGGAAAGGGGATTTTAAGAGCACCACTGAGCAAGAAACTATTGAACTCATATGTAGTTTCAGGCAATTTCAGAAGGTCTCAATAAAACAAAGGGTTTTTAACACATTACAATTGTTAATTGATAAACAAAACCCTAATGCAAGAATATTGCTGTGCCATATGAATAACCTATAAGTACACTTAGTTTCCTTGAGACAAGAAGCTTCAGGTACCACTACAGGTAGTCCTCCACTTACAGCTGTAATGGAGTCTGAAATTTCCATTTTACGTCATGACCCCTAGGTCAAGGCATGCATATGATCAACTTGTATTTTGGTGGAACCAGAATTAAACCACTGGTTTGGGGCAAAAAAATAATAACCAAAAATTGCAGTCATGTTACTATAGGTTGCTGCAAACAGCCATAAATGCAGGCCAGTAGCTGAGCATCCGAAAGGCAATCACATGAAAGGGCCTAGCCATTAGAATTTAAAATCCAGATCGTAAGTACCTTTTTGTGGGTCTGTCATAACTTCACACAGTCAGTAAGTGATCGATCATAAATTGAGGGCTATTTATGGGCTACAAAAATCTGGACTTACTACATCTGGGCTCAAAAATCCAATGTCTAAATTGTCCTGTTTATATGAAAAAATGCTTCTAATCTTTTTAAAAAAAGAAAGCTCAATCAAAGTAGAATTATTCAAATGATATTTATTTTATAAAGCTGGAATGATTATGTTGTGAGCCAGAATCTTTTTGATTACAATGAGTAGAAATAAGACATGGAAAAAGAAAAAACCATGAATTCCATGCATGGCCCAAGGATTTGCAACCAAAGGGTAAAACACACTGGATGTTGTTTATACAAACATCCTGGGTGCATACCAGGCAAAGCCCCGCCCCCACCTTGGCTACTCAGACCACTATGCTAATTCCACCATACAGACCACTCATCAGGCGTTCAAGATCAGTTTGAAAGCAGGTGAGGACCTGGCCAGCAGGAGCCATCTCTGCTCTTCAGGACTGCTTTAAATGCACTGACTGGGACATGTTCAGGGAACCTGCAACCAATGGTGACTCCATTGACTTGGATGAATACACATCGTCAATGACCGGCTACATCAGAAAGTGCATTGATGATGTCACAATCTCCAAGAAAATTATCCCACATCCCAACCAGATGCCGTGGATAACTGGAGAGGTGCGTACTCTATTGAAAACCCGAGATTCTGCATGCAGGACAGGTGATAAAGCAGCCCTAAGAACAGCAAGAGCCAATCTGTCCCGGGCCATCAGAGAAGCAAAATGTGCACATGCCCAGAGCATCCACCAACACTTCACGAACAGCAGCGATACACGGCGTATGTGGCAGGGCATCCAAGCCATCACTAATTACAGAAAAGAACCACTTGCCTGTGAGTGATGGCTCACTTCCAGATGTGTTGAACAGCTTCTACGCCTGTTTCGAAGCACAGAATGACATGATAGCAAGGAAGACCACACCTCCTTCCAACAACCAGATACTTTGTCTCTCCACTACTGATGTGAGGAAAGCTCTAAGCAGAGTCAACCCATGGAAAGCTGCGGGACCAGACAATATTCCTGGCAGAGTGCTCAGTGGATATGCAGACCAACTGGCAAATGTTTTCATCTACATCTTCAACATCTCTCTGAGCACCACTGTTGTCCCAAAGTGCTTCAAGACAACGACCATCATCCCTGTGCCAAAGAAACCATCAGTGTCCTGTCTCAATGACTACCGTCCCATTGCACTTACTCCCATCATCATTAAGTGCTTCGAGAGGCTCATCATGAGGCACCTAAAGACCCTGCTGCCCATAACATTGGATCCACTGCAGTTTGCATATTGCTCGAATAGCTCCACTGACAATGCCATCTCCACTACACTCCATCTAGCCCTCACTCACCTAGAAAATAAAGACTCATATGTACAAATGCTATTCATAGACTTTAGTTCAGCATTCAACACTATCATTCCCCAACACCTGAAGCTGACCCTGTTGGGCCTGAACACCTCCTTCTGTAACGGATCCTGGAGTTTTTGACTGGAAGACCTCAGACAGTCTGGATCGCGAACAACACTTCTAACACCATCATACTGAGCAGTGGAGCCCCTCAGGGCTGTGTGCTCAGTCCCCTGCTGTTCACCCTGCTGACACATGACTGTGTAGCAATGCACTGTTCGAATCACATCATAAAGTTTGCTGATGACATGACCATGGTGGGTCTTATCCACAAGAACGACGAGACAGCATACAGAGAGGAGGTGGAGAAGTTAATGAACTGGTGTAAATCAATAACCTGTCTCCAAATGTAGACAAAACAAAAGAGATGGTTGTTGACTTCAGGAGGACACAACACAACTCCCCACTGAACATCAACGGCTCCTCCGTGGAGATCGTAGAGAGCATCAAATTCCTTGGTGTTCACCTGGCGGAGAATCTCACCTGGTCCCTCAACACCGGTTCCATAACAAGGAAGGCCCAGCAGCGTCTTTACTTTCTGAGGAAACTGAGGAAGGCACAGCTTCCACCACACATCCTGACAACCTGCAGTTGCATCACCACCTGGTTTAGGAATTGCACCGTTTCAGATCGCAAGACCCTATAGCGAATAGTGAGGACGGCAGAGAAGATCATCAGGGTTGTTCTTCCCTGTGTCATGGACATATACACCACACGCTGCATCCATAAAGCCAAAAACATTGTGGCTGACCACACACACACCTCATTCTCCTGCTATTTGGTAAAAGGTACAGAAGCATTTGGGCCTGCACAAACAGACTGTGTAACAGTTTCTTTCCACAAGCCATCAGACTCCACAACACAAAGAAACTGGAACCATAAATACTTGTGTATTTAGCTTCCCCACCCCTAAGTTCTTAGATTTAGAGCTATGTGTAGTTCTGTGTCCTGCTCTTCTTTTTAATCTATGTTGTCTGAGGTAGCACCTTGGTCCTGGGGAAACGTTGTTTCGTTTCACTGTGTACTATACTGTATATTGTTGAAATGACAATAAAACCTATCTGACTTGACCTGACATCCCTCTAAAACAGAGATTGGGAACCATGTGGACCCTTTTACGACTTGTGGACTTCAAGTCCCAGAATTCCTGAGTCAGCATGGCTGGCCCAGGAATTCTGGGACTTGAAGTCCACAAGCCATAATAGGGACATAGTTTCCTACCCCTGATCTAAAACTTCACTAAGCGGACCCTTGAAGAGGTCAGCGTTCAAAAACGCGCCACTCTCGGTTTTGTGCGCAGCTCTCTGGTTGTCCGACCAAACAGATACTTGGCTATAAAACTCCGGAAAAGTAATGCTTATTTTACCATAAGGAGTGTGAAACCTTTGAAATCGGAGCACGCAGAGCCATCGCAGGAAACAAACATCCCGGCACGGACCAAACGACAAAGCAGCCAGGAAATAAACACCTCGCAGCGATCCAAACCAGTGAGAAAAGCGTGCCAGTTTCTACGTCCTAGGTCTTCTTACCGTCCTGGACAAAAATAGGTGTTCGGTCGGTGCCTGTCATCCTTTCTCTTTTGTAGCAACAGCTTTACTGAAAACGGGTTAACGGCGCCGAAAGAACAACTACGAAACGTCGCTTTGACCCAATAACCTTGCAGACTGGAATTAGAAAGTAGGGTAGGAAGAGAAAGGGCCGCGGGTTTTTCCTCAGGCGACTTTTGTGGACAGACTTTAGCCATCGCACTTTGAAACGATGGTTGGGATGAAAGACCGCTGCCCAAAATGAGGGTGGGGCCTCAGAGGCCCCCGGTTGGCTGACGATTGGGCCAATGGGTGCTCGCAGAGCAGAGGCAAGGCGCGAGCGGGCCAGTGAGCGGGACGGCGGGCGGTGCGGGCGGTTGGGGGCTGCGTTGCCGGAGATGGCGAAGTTTTTTCTCTCTCGGTAACTGACGTGAGTCCTGCTGTCGGTAACGGCAGTTGGGGAAGATGACTTTGCCGCCAGGAAAAGCCTCGGAACTGAAGGAAATCATTCGCCAGCAGCTGACGAAGGTGAGGGTTTTTATTTCGCTGCTGGGCTCTTTTCTTTTAACCAGCCCAGCCTCTAGTCCGGGTGTCAGCTCACTTGGCAGTACTCCACAACGAACAATTTGCCCACGATTAATTTAATCGTAGTTCCCCCCGCCCCCAAGCTCTTGTCAGGTTTCGCCCAGCACAGAAAACGATAAAACTAGGTTCGGGAATTTCATTCAGTGACCAGAGAGAAATATACTAGCTAATGATGATGGGTACTCAGTCTTGCAATTCTAGGGAAGGCGATTCTAACCTAATTTGTATTTGTTCATCTAAATCATTGTTTGTCAACCTTGGCGACTTTAAGATGTTTGGACTTCAACTCCCAGAATTCTCCAGCCACCAAAGCAAAGCTAGCTGGGGAATTCTGGCAGTTGAAGTCCAAACATCTTAAAGTCACCAAGGTTGACAAACACTGATTTAAAGTCTTTAAAAGCTTTAAAATTGGACAAAACTCACTTAACATATTTCTCACTTAGCAACATAAATTCTGAGCTCAATTTGTGGTTGTAAGTGGAGGTCTACCTCTGTCATGCATTTCTATAAAAACAAAACTAGTCTTTCTGTTAAACTTATAACAATTCGTTAAACAAAGGCCTTTTTTATGGCAGGCATAGGAAGAAATAAACTGTAGTTCAGAAAAGCTCCTTAAAAGCTTTTGTGAACTTAATGTATGTCTTCATATGCCTGCCATAAAACCCCCTTTGTTTAATGAATTATTTGTATTCAGTTTTGTTTAAAAACTCTATCTCAGTGTTTCTCAACCTTGGCGACTTTAAGATGTTTGAACTTTAACTCCCAGAAAAGCTGGCTGGGATATTTATGGGAGTTGAAGTCCAAACATCTTAAAGTCACCAAGGTTGAGAAACACTGATTTAAAGTCTTTAAAAGCTCTTTGGCTATTCCAAGGGCATTGCTGTTCAGGCTTGCTTCACATGCTAAATAAAATGTGAGGCTTGTGGCTTAGGATGTTGCGAGAAGTTGTCTACAGTGGACTTACAAACTATGGTTTGTGTTACCCAGAAGTAAGCCTATTTTTGATTATGTTTTGTGATGGATTGGACAACCTTTAACATTCAGGAGGGGCTGATGAAGGGCTAAGGAAGAGGTGAGAAAATAGGGGATTTGAGCTTTTGCTTGGAAAGCATGTGGAAATTCTTTTTTTATATGTGTCTGCTTTAAGGCTTACATTGCAAGTTTTCTTAAATAAAGACGGAAGGAAACTTTGTGATTAGCAGTTATGATTAGAAATAGTTCCAACAGTCATAGAAAGGAGACGTTGGGTGCATATTGTCTTCCCCCCCATAAATCCAGTGATTAAACTTGGTCATTGATTAGTTTTGATGAATTTGAAAAGAAATGGGGGGGGGGGGGATTGGCCTGGCAGAATGATTGGGTTAAGAGGCAATAAGCTGTTGTGACTACTAGACGATACAGGATGGTGAAGATTAAAATTAAAACCTCACTTCTGGAAAAATACCAGTTCCAAATGTATGAAAGAAAATGTAGAATGCAGCTGGTAATTGTTGATCTAGTAGAGGTAGTCCTTGACTTACAACCTTTCATTTAGTGACCGTTTTAAATTACAACAGCACTGAAAAAAATGACTTATGACTGATTTTCACACTTACAACCATTACAATATCCGCATGGTCACATGATCAAAATCAGATGATTGGCAATTGATTCATATTTATGACAGTTGCAGTGTTCCAGTGTCATGGATCACTCTTTGTGACCTGACAAGCAAAGTCAGTAGATAAGCCAGATTCGCTTAACAACCATGTTCCTAACTTAACAACTGTAGTGAAAAAGATTGTAAAATGGGGCAAAAATCACTTAACAAATGTCTTACTTGGCAACAGAAATGTTGGACTCAATTGTAGTTGACTACCTGTAATTAAAGTTCAAATTAAAAATATTAATAGAATAAATAAGCTGGCCAAAAACTTGTTTGAGCCCATTTTGTAGTTACATATAAAATGAAAATAAAATTGTAAACCTGATGCTAAAAGCTTATTTTCAGTTGTAAAAAATATGTGTTTAAAAACATACAAATCAGTAAAATAATCAGTGGAAGTGTAAATGTGTAGTGGGCTATAAAATATAAACTATCTAATATTTAACTTATCTAGCTGAATTTAGGATTTAATTTCAGAAATACTTATACATTTTGAAAAGAGTCAGCTATGAAGAAGAGACAGAAACACTGAAAATATCAAGATTTAATGCCAATATTTATGAAGGATGGATATAAAAGTGCATTGTTCTGCTGTAGAGTAATTAGTAAAAGGAACATTAATATTGCATTTGAAGTCAGTGGCTAAAAAGAGACCGTTACTACAACTTTATAATTGTTTAGATGTTGATCTTGCAGAGCAGCAGAAAAGGTGATGCTGAAGGAAGGATGAATGGCCAAAAATATTCTGCTGCTGCTGATGGATGCCTATGTCCCTTGTACCTTTGAAATACGTCCTTCTACTGATGGAAGAGCCAATCTGAACTTAATTTCATCTAGGAATTATCCTGCTCTTATTTTAGAATGATCTGTTTGTAAGGTTGAGTAGAATACATTTTAGGAATAGTTAACAGAGATGTTTCCTTTTAGATGGATGTTCATAGCAGGATTCGAGCAGTTCTTGCTGAGACCATAAGAGAAGAATTGGCACCTCAACATCAAAAGTTATCAGAAGAAGATCTAATCAAAGCTTTAACACAGCGAGGAATCATTGATGATGTTATGAAAGAACTCCACTTTGTGTCTGTGAGTACAGTTTGGCATTTAAAAAACCGTTCTGGAAGAAAGTTAATGAAAATAATAAAATTATTGCTCTCCTTAAATAATTTCTGATAGGCTTCTTTGTAATATAAAACGATCTAAAACAATAGAAATGATTTTGTTTCTTTAGTGAAATGGAACAAAATGCAGCTTGATTTGAAAATACAATAACTTTAGGTGGTTAGGACACAGGGGAAGGCCATTCCTGGTGTATATTGCCGCCTTTGGTATAAACTTGCCTCTACCTGCTATGCTATCTCATTTGTATCCTTAAGAATCCATTCTACAAGAGGTTTAAAAAAGGGACACAAAGTACATGACAACTTTGGCCTCACTGATACTTAAAAGTTGATAAGCATAACAAATTTATCCATCCCTGAATTTAACAGGAGTGAGAAAGTTCTACCACCATTACCACTTAGTGTGCTCTCACCAAACAATAAAACATAAGTAAGCATCCTATTTCTCCCTCAATTACAACCTTGTCCAAAATATTGACAAATATACTAGCAGGGTGGATTTGTTTTATATCAAGTCAATTTAAATAACTAGTAAAAAAAAGGCTTGATTTAAATCAACTTGATTTAAATCATAATTTTTAAAGAGCAACTGTTATCTCTGTCCCATAGCCACTCCTCCTATGACTCACCGACAGTCCCAATATTGCAGAATATACAGCCTCATGCTACATAACTAAGCTCCATTGCATGCTGAATAAACTAAATTCTTAATGTATCTTAAATAGAAAACAGAGATAGATTTTACTCCAAAAGTGTTTTATTAAAATAAATTTGATAAAAATAAAAAAACACGATTTTTTTATTTTTGAAAAAAATTAATTTTTATCTACTCTATATACTATTTTCAACCAACAATTAAGAAAACATACCTGGGCATGCTGAAGTGCAAATATTAGAATGTTCTTATTTAATGTATCTTTCAAAAAAATACATACCAAACAGTTTATTTGCTTATGGATGTCGGAATAACGAGCTGTGTTGAATCATAAAGCTATCCTTGGGCTGGATATTTCAATAGAATAAAAGAAAGTAAGAATAAAAAGAAAGATTTACAGAATTGTAAGAAAATCTGATTTGAAAATGATCTTAATTTTCTTTTAATTATATCTGTAGGAGATAAACGACAGGGAAAAAATGTCCACCCCAAAACCAACTACACACTTTGTTGAAGGGCAACCAGCAGTATTGAAAAAAAGTATGTTACATATTATCTTAATAAAACTTTAATGATAAGATTATTTTCATTCTGTGATTTGTTTACACTTCTTTCATTTTCTTTCCCCTCTATATTTTAAGCATCCTTTTGTAAATTTGTTTGTTAGTTTATTAATTTTATTTGCTGCCCATCTCATATCGAAACAACCTTGTTTCAGATAATCCTTTCTTAATGATGATTCAATAATGCTGAACGTATTACCAGTCTTCATACTTACAAAGTTGCAATCACGTGATTGAGTTCCGGGTATTGGCTCCTAGTTATGAAATTGCAGCATCCCACATTTATATGATTCCCATTTGCAACCTTCATTACCAGCATCCAACGAGCAAAACTCAGTGGAGAAGCTGGCAGGAGGTCACAAAGGGTAATCACTCGATGTCACATTTAATGTAGGATTCCTTTAATGACAGTAAGCAAGAACTGCCATTGCTAAAGAGTATAGTCAGGTGACATTGTTCTTTATAACCACTTACCAACTGAAAATCTGGTTCCAGTTACTATTTCTAACCAAGGGCTATCAGTAATCTTAATCT
>JAEANM010017169.1:0-13036 GCA_017656035.1 Myanophis thanlyinensis
ATAGATAGATTATAGCTAGCTAATCAATATTATAAAATTATATTCATTTTCAGCATCCCTTTGTTGAGTGCTCTGATGCTATTTGTGCATAATTTCTTAAGTCCCATCATCTGTTAAGTTTCATCCTCATTTGCAATTTGCATATGCATGAATACACATCTCCTTGTGACCTTCCACTAGGGCACGGGTGTCAAACTCGCGGTGTCACATTGCCAACATGTGACGTTTCGCGGTGGGTTTTTTTTCTTTGTGAAGCTAGGGTGGGCATGGCCTGCGCATGTTGCATCTGGCCCATGGGCCACCAGTTTGATACCTGTACATTAGGGGATGTCTGATTCTACCATAGGAGTAGAATGCTAGACTAGATAAGCCTTAGGCCCAGCCAGATTGGCTCTACCCTGTTCAAATGGGCAAACGAGATGTGTTGATTCTCTTGATCAATAATGCAAGTAGCAAACCATTTCAAACTGCAAGTACATTGGGATAGGCAAGGCAGCTGAGGTTCCTCTCAGCAGGATGCTTTGTGCCATAGAATGACATCATTCTCTTGACTGAGGCACATTTGCTTCATTGAAGTGCTTGGCTTCAAAGTAAGGGTACTTTCATTAGCTGGAAGAGATTTTGGGCATGTAATATTCAGCAACAGAAATCTCTTCCAGTTCCTGAAAGTGTTCAATGCTTGGCTCTATTGATTATATCTTGAAAAGGCTTACTTTCATACTATTGCCTTTTTATGTTTTGCCATCAGTAGTATGGAGGACTGATTCCAGAAAATTTATGGAGAAAGAAATTGCTCTTGTCAGACTGGGAATAGTGAATCATTGACCCACATAGAGATACTCATAGTAAGCTGCTAACACCCCTCATTAGGCCATTCTGTCAAAGACCAGATTAATTTTACATGAAGCTTCTCTTGGCAGACAAAGAGCCTAAAACAACACTAGCTAAGCCTGCATTTGCATTTGTATCTTACAAAACTCTGGCTTTGTTAACCATAAATTAGTGTGGGACCGATTCCTACTTCCATTAAGTGGGGTACCCAAGTTTTCATATTGTTCTTATATCACTTGACTATATTTTATTGGACTTTGCATTGATAAGCATGATAGTCTGGGACTGGTTATAAAATAAGAAAGAAATATGGGATGAAACATTTTTGCCTGAGCAACCTGAAGCAACCTAAGACAGACACTCCATTTTGTTTCTAGAAGCAAAAGGGTTCACGTAGATGTGAACCGGCATTTCCTATGAAACTTTCCCAAAGCAAAAAATTCTCTTGAAACCCTGAAAATCTTAGTGTGCCTTTTTAAACTAGCATAGCCATAATTCAAATACTATGCATTTTGAAATGCAATGCATTGCATTTCCCTGCGATTCAGATGCTGCTGGACTTCACCACTGCTATTCCTCTTAACCTTGAACCCACCCCAAGAGCCACGGTTCATCGGTCAAACATCTCAGCTTACCATGTTCATCACCGTTAAGATATAGGTGGTAACGTTCTCCTTGCTGTGCTTCTCCAGCATTTTCCTATCTGCCACCACCAGCGTTTCAACATTCAAACTTCCACCCTTCTGATTTTTAATAGGAGATCTTTTCAACCTTGCTTGGCTCCCGTATTCGTCAGATAAGATGAATGTATCTTCAGTGGGTGGTTTAGGACTATCTGAAATGAAACAGAGGAGAGAGATTTGGAAAAAGACTCAGAACTGATGTTGTTGTTGTGTCCTAAAGTTTTGAGGGGCTAGACCGCTGAATAAATCTAGGGGATTACAAAAAAGGCTAAATGCCAATCAAAAGTTATCTTCAGAGTCCTTTTCAAGATATGTTTGCTCAGTTTTTGGAAGTGAATGTGTTATCCCGCATCACAAACAAAGGTGGACAATCTTGAAATCAGTATCTCTTGCCTAATGATTTTGTCTTTGCCTACAGGAAACATGCAATCATCAACCTCCAATAATTTCCTTCCCTTTTGTTCACAGCAGTGCTTTCCAATCTCAGGAACTTTTAAGAGGTGTGCACTTCGATTTCCAAAGTTCCCTAGCTGGGAACTGAAGTCCACACAACTTATAAAGTTCATTGAGATTGAAAAAAAAAGTGTTGCACTGTAACAAAAAAACCAATTCAAATGTTGGTGCTGTGTATGAGTCCAGGCCATTTCTTCTCAGTTGGGTTGCAGGACAACCTGAGAAGTGACAACTCCAAAACAGATACTGTGTGGAAGGATAGTAGACAATTGCGATAGGAAATAATTCCGTAAGTAAGTAAAGGTTTAGGAAGTTTAGGAGAATAATGTTGGAAATATGTTTGCTCCCAACTGGGCCAAATGAATAGAAAGGCAAAGCATTCACCCTAATGTTCTAGAGGCAGGTTTTGCAATGGTCCCTTCAACATCATATTTAAAAATTAGCATCAAAACTATCCACGCTGCAGGACGAATCTCCTGTAAATAGTGTATTTTTCTAAAGAAAACTGATCAGACTCCGAGTTGGACCAATAAAGGCTGTGTTTCCATAGGATAAGGGTCTTTACTGTTACCCCATAAGTATTTTTGGGAAACAAATTTTTGATTTTTTTTTTTTGTAGTGCCTCTATGTATAAAGATGCAGACATCTGTTGAAGTTGTATGCCTAAACATAACTACAAAAATAGAATATATAAAACATATACACATACACACTTTTTCCAAGGCTTCTAAAGAAGCACAGAAGAAAGCAGAGGGCAGAAGGATGGACAAACAGCCTAGAGGTGACCATCTACTCTCATATCTTTTAAAACCACACCCTAATATTGAAGTTAAGCCATAGACACTAAAAAGCACTATGGTTTATTTTCAAGGCATGAGCTTAAAGCTCTCTTCAGCTGGAAATATAAGATCAGGAAAAGGTATAAATTTATGCTATTATTTTATTAACAATTTGTTAACAAATTTTCCCTGAAAAACTTAACATTTAGGAAAAGTCACTTTCACTATGTGGTTGGGGAAATTCATTCACAGTTGACAACCTAGTTTTCATAATCACATTTTAGAAGCGTCCATTTGTGGAATTCATAGCCACAATAAAAACATTATCTACCCTAAATCAAGCACTGAAATTCCATTTACGGATTGAACTGATGGAAAAATGTTAGGTGTCCTATTTCATATCTCTGGCCCTTCCCCATGGCTTCCAAAACCCATATGATCTGATATTCTTGAGCCATATCTATCATTTGTCCGGAACTCCAGACTCTACATATAAAAGATTATCCATATAATTTTATCCAGTAGAAGCTGAAGTAGAACCAACTGAATGATGACTTCTTTCTACTCAGAAATACATGAATAAGTCAGGAATTATAATATTGTAAGTATTATTCTCAGGCTGTAATCTACATTAACCATATACTTTTCTCCATGTCACTGTAAATCTCATCAAGAAAAGATTTCATAGAATATGGAACACATGATAAGCAATAACCTGCTGTTGTATGAAAGCATCTCTACAGGGAAAATGTTTGCCTTCTGTAGTTGTAGATTGCCTGTATGAAAACATCTGATTATTTGCAGTCAGCTCATGCTTTAGCACAATGAAAATTACACAACTTGCAACTTATTGCTGAAAGTCATGGGGAGAGGGATAATAAACATTTATGTGTTATAGAGAATTTAGCACAATCTTACAAGAATGAAACAGAAAAGTCACCACTTCAAAAATATTTAATACGACCCAACAAGCTAAGCGTTATGATACTGGTTGTGATATCACCATCAACTTTTGGAGTGTTCTTCAGCACGCGTATCTCCGTATGTCTAGAATAAGCTTCTGTAATTTGAAAGAGCTGGAGTATAACTTCTACCTCTGACCATTCTGGATGAAACATGGTGGAAGTTGTAATCCAACATGTGCAAAGAACATCTGGTTGGAAAGGTCTGATATAGTATCTATTATGAATGTATGGACCTATTAGCATCCTTTAAAAAAAAAGACCCGATTATTAGTTTCTTCACGTGCTCATTAGATGCTTACATGTATCCACTGACGCCAACACTCTATCCTACTTAAAGATATTCTGAAAATCCTGTTCTTCAAGTGGCCATACTGCATATAACAGAAATGACTGACTTCCAAAATAGACCATTTCAAATGGCCCATGTTGGGTTTGGAATGCTTCGAGTTTAGATTATTTCTGAAGTTGCTGGAATGATCCATTTCAAGATTTAAAAAAAAATCTGTGACAGACTCTTGGGACATTTCCACATCTGAATCAAGCCTGAAAACCTTGAGCACACAACAATAAGACCCTAATATTCTTAGGACTATTATGTTAAAGAGAAAGAGAGAGCGAAAGAGAGACAGAGAGAAAGAGAAAGTTTCCTTACATACATTTCTTGCGCCGTCCACAAAAATGCTGCTTTTGAAACCTTCCATGGTGGTAATCGTTAGCTGGGATGTGATACTTGTGGGCAGTGAGATTGCTGTGATGGTCAGGGGGAAATTGGTAAAGATTTGGATCTATTTTGTGCCGGTGCACTCTCTCTTCAGCTGTCCGTTTATACAATACATGAGGGTGATGTCCAGCAGGTGGTATATAGTGACGTTCCTGTGCTAGGTGTTGAGGTAATGGTGATATAAGGAAGTCATTCTCCTGTGTCCTTATCAAACCTGACTAAAGACAGAAATATAAAGGAAAGTAATTGTTATAAACAGATTCACTAAAAAAAAGAAGGTTTCTCAAATGCAATCTCAAATGATCAGCTTCGGTCCTTCTTTGAGGCAGCTATCCATGTGGATGATCCAATCATCCTCTAATATCTCTAAACTCCTACTGGATGGTCTGCAACTTTATAGTGCTAGGTTTTTCCAACAGCTACCCAAATTTACTCCAGTGAGAACATTTTCTCAGACATGGGCCTACCAGTCCAATGACACATGCCTCTTCAAAATCAAAGCAAGGGGGTATCATTAAAGACTTTTCTTGGAGGAAGATCTGGACAGGCAAGGTGAAGAAAATTCCAAAGGAATGCCAAAAGAACCAAATAAGTTTAAAGAGAAACTTTCACAGAAGGAATTATTTCTTTATTCTCCTAATCTACCACTGCTTCATTCAAGCTAACTCACCCTGGATCCACTTTTGTTCTAGAGATGTGCAAATACTTCACTATGATGAAGCTTCAAACAAAGCATCCTTTCAGACAAAGAAAGCTAGGATTTGAGCGATGGAAATCTAGCTTCTAAGCCTGAAGAGCGCATCCACGTTGTTTTTACTTCAATCGTCATAATGTTTTCTCCTGCATGGCCTGTGCTATCACACAAGGCTAAGAGACTTCTCCTGCAATCTTGGCTGAAAAAAAACTTACATCCATGTGGCTCCATACAGATCTTCAGAAAACCATAGAAATTTGTGCTAGAGAGACTTCTTGGAAAAATACTATAAAATACTCTAAAAACCATACTAAGAAGACTTCCAAGTTAGGATGACGACGGAGAATTTCAAAGCATCCTTGTAGGCTGTCTAAAGTCTAGAACTGTGATGGCGAACCTACGGCACGGGTGCCACAGGTGGCACGCAGAGCCATCTTGCTGGGCATACAAGCTGTCAACCAATTTACCTCCAACTAAGCATGCACATGTGATCATGCATGCATGCGTGCGTGATTGAAGAGACCCTGCTGGTCATTGGGCCTCCACTGCGCAAGCACGCGACTGCAGCAGGAAATCCAGCTGGTCTTTGGAGCTCTCCTACGCATGCACATACGATTACACATGTGTGCATGAGTGCCTGCATGCAGCATGCCTGCATTGCACAGGCAAAAGCTGCCTGCATGCACAGATGGTGCGGTTGCACGTGCAGTACATGTGGAGGAGCTGCACACAAGTGCGGATGGCACGCACAAACCACGTACTTTTCGGCACTCAGTAAGTAAAAGGTTCGCCACCGCTAGTCTAGAATCTACAGCCACCTTAATGTAGGTTGTGGATGACACTGAAGGTACCAACTTAGAGTTATGGGTACCAACCTCCAGGATGTCTTCCAAGCTTCATTACAGATTGCACGTTTATTTCAAGCCACATTACTAAAAAGCTTTTCAACCAGTAGCACGGAAAGTTAGTAGAAGCCTTCCATCACAATGTCGGCCAGAAGCAGTAAGCTGAACAAACTGAAGCACATTTATGTTACTATGTCCTTAGTGGATGGTAGTTTAACCTCTGTTTCAGAACCACAAGAGATCTAGATTCTTCCATCTGGGGCCATCTAGTATCTCCCAAACCAATAGGCCTGATTAAGACCCTGTTCCTATTATGAAGCCTCATCTGCCAAACCACAGCTAAAGGCCAGTTTCAGAGACACTGCATCTGCCAACATAAATGTTTAATTATACATAAGAAATGCTTCAGTTACAGTCTGCATCTGCATTTAAACTAAACTGCCTGGGATAGAAAATCAATGGAACCGTATTTGAACTTCTGCCCAAACCAAAGCTGGCTAAAATAATTGAGTGCATGCTAGTACATCTAAATGTGCAGCCCTAGTAGACTCTACACTTTTAAAAAAATGTTGCATGCAAGCAACGGTACATATTCCTTCTTTCGTTTAAAGGAGGCCTGAAGTCTTTGCTTTTGTTTTTTTTTTATTTAAGTATTTTATTTTATTGTGCATTTAATTAGAAGACCTTAGAAGGCTTAGAGGAAAAGAAAGTCAGTTGCATAAAACCATAATTGAAGGCAGTTGTCAGCCAAGCTGGCCTTTTCAAACTCCTCATCCATTCATTCCGTACAGTATGGCAAGGAAGTCTTATCAGTCATCTTCAATCAATAGAGTCTCTTTTCTTAGGGTAAAACTGAGGACTCAGGGTTTATCATATTGGCTGGGGAATTCTCAGAGTTGAAGTTAAAGAAGTTGAGAAACACTGGTCTACCTTTGAAAGGTTTACTTTTAGATCATACATCAAAGACATAAAGGAAGATCAGAAAGAGAGGCAGTAACTAAAGAAGATGCATGCATTTGATTGAGTCTGGGAATCAGAAAGCGAACAGGTTTAGCCTCCGCAAATAAATCCAAAATAATGAACTGGCTCACATACTCCGTTCCCAGAATTTGTAAACAAGTGTGCCAAAGTCTGCCCTACGCATTTTTAATGCTAATATTTTGATTTCTGCTTTACGGTTGCTTCTGTTTTTCTCACAGCTAAATAAATATTCTGCCAGACCTGTTTATTTTACAAGAAGGATACTGATCTTGTGCAGTTCCATGTATTAAACTCATGCTACAGCAATCATATACTGATATGGTACCATGCAATTTTCCTCCCTGATACAGAAGTTTTACTGGTTTTCACATTTATTCTCAGAATGGTAGAGAATTGTTTTCATCTTTCTCTTGGCATTTGTTTATCTGTCAATTCTGAGAAATTTGCTGACGATTGTTGTATAAGATATGTAATTTTACTAATGGCACTATTTTCTAGTAGACATCTTTCCATCATTCTGAAGCCTTACTGGTTGTCCCACTTTCCCATTCAAAAGAACCCCAATGACAGTGTAGCTGTGAGATTTAATCAAAGCCATAAACATTTATTGACAGTGTTTATAAATATTTGCACATCTTGGTGGCATCTTCCAAGATGATTCTTGGCAGGAACAAAAGAAACAAAGGAACACATTCTCTGTGCTGGCAAATCTGGACCTCTTGAAGAGATAGTTCGCTCTCCTAGTTTGTTTTAAAATAACTTAACTGGGAAATTGTGGAAAGTAGAATTATCTCTGTCACCTTCCTGTAATGCTACTATACAAGAAACATTGACAGTTGTAGATATTATCAACAGATCTGCCTGCAGGGAAAAAAAAAACTGGCCCTCTAAAGCCACACTCCATGCAAAAGAGATGAAATTCCTCTCTGCTGATGGAGGGTACCACTGTTCCATCCAACTTTGTTTTGGAAAAAAATATCCTCTTAAACATAAGAGTTTGGGGGTTCCAGAAGAACTGTGTAGGATCTATTTCACAAAATACAAAAGTGCAATATGCAGCTGTAAAAATTCTCTGTTATGTATTCTCTATCTCCCTCCCTCTCTGCCTCCCAAAACATAGTTTTGTATGTGTGTATGTGTACGTGCACACATGCACACACACACACAAAACTATGTTCTTAATAGTATTAGTATATCCAGCTTCAACTTCAAAGAGCTGACATGATGTTTATCAAGGTCAGTACCAGCACAATTTCTGTTAATCACTTATCAGCTTTGGTGGTTTGCAATTCTGCTGTTTCATTCAAACCAGATGTGTGAAGAAGATCCAGGTTTTGTGCTAAACATCTCCAACAGGAAGGAAGGAAGGAAGGAAGGAAGCTGTCAAACTGTACAATACTGGCCTCTATAAAGTACTGGTCTGATTCAGTAAAAAGTAGTACAGTATGTTTATATAGATATTATGCAGATGTAGATTCTTGGCCAATAACAACACCTGCAGCATCAAGTAGCACTATTTGGAATAGGATAAAGGATTAAATGGGCTCCCAATCTCGTCCAAAGGGCTATCTTTACATTTGTAAATCAGCGATGATGTGATAGCTACGGTCAGAATTTGCATCAGCATCCAGTGTTCTTGGGAAACTGTCCAGACCTCTGTGCTCTGGAAGAACCTACTGTTGATGCTTAACCTGAGTCCTCATCCTTTTATTTTTGGTAGCTCGTGTTTCAAGGAGATGCTGCTGTTATCAATCAACCTTCCAATCAAACACCATCCCTCTGAAGCAGATTGTCCAATTCTGTGGAAAATAAATTAAAGAGAGATACATTCCCTCTGTGGCTGAACCAGGCAAGCTCCACAGGGATTACTGACAATAAAGCCATGGACATTGTATGCATGTACAGTATGTGTGTGTGTGTGTGTGCATCTATGTACATTTTTGGATGGGTTTGTTAGACATCTAAAGGTGATAATGGATGCATTTGTCCTGAGGTTTCCTGTTCCCATACCCACCATAGTTCCCAAAGGGAAAATATTGGGGTGGTTTTGGGGAGTATCATTGAGATTAAGAACTGGGATGATTTTATTTTCTAGAACAAGGATGTCCAACCTTGACAACTTTATGACCATGGCTGGCTGAAGAATTATGGGAGTCGAAGTCACCAAGCTGAGGCCACAAGTCTCAAAGCTGCCAAGACCCAGTAGTGGAATTCATTTTTTTTTTACTACTGGTTCTGTGGCTTGTTGGGCATGGCTGGGGGGGTCATGTGACTGGGTGGGTAGTTTCTGCAAGCAGGGCAATAAAGGTTAGTCTAGAAACAACACCAGGATGTTTTTTCCTGCCTTCCTTACAGGATTAACCCTGTAAAGTGGAAAAAAACAAAAGGAGATTTCTTCTAATAACCGGTTCTCTGAACTGCTTAGAAAATTTACTACCAGTTGTAGCAAACCTGCTAGAACCAGCTGAATTTCACCTCTGCCAAGACCCAACAACCTTGTTCTCCCCTTCTCATTCTAACCCACATTTTAAGACTAGAAAGGATGAAAACTGGAATGTTCTGCCACCGAATGTCACGGCCATCACTCTCTGAGAACCAAGAAACTAAAATGGGCAATTGAGACCTTCTAGCGGCATGCAGATCGCAGGTTATCCACTTCTTTAATGAAATAAATAAATTCTCTTTTTTTTTAGAAGAACTCAAACAAACCTCACAATGACATTTTTATTTTTTATCCCATATTAATTTTGTTATCTGTATAGATATAAAATTTAAGTCATCAGGAAAAGATGACACCATCATATGCAGTTATGGGGAGTCTCACCTTAATATCTAGTATTTTGCAATAGCAGCTCACTTACTGATTTGCCTATCTCTTAATGAGGGATAGGGAAAAGAGAGAAAGAAAACCAAGAAAACAGTAAATCTGTTTTAGATTTTGCCATTTAAAGGATTTCCAACATCTGAAATTATTCCTATAGGATTCATTTCATAACTGATTTGAACCATATGGAAAAGAATGGCTTGTGTCTCCTTTAAAAAAAAACCCAATCCATGATGGAGCTTTAACTGTAATTTTGCTATTGCAAGTCATATTGGTAGGCAAAGATTTTCAGAAATGTATTTCCTGGTTAGGACTGACAAGCAATTTTAAAAAAAAAAGTTTAGGTGATTTATACTTAATAATCTACCTATTACCAACAGCTTAGTTTAAGTACATATTTGAGATGTGGAAAAGGAGAAATGTTTTAACATATAGAGGAGGTTATTGCAATTTTCTAGTATTTGGTTTTTCCCCCCAGGAATTAGGATAAAGTGAGTGGCAGATCCTGTGTGTTTTATTGTTTTCAAATGATTGTTCTTCCTCCAGATGTTTGGAGATTTAATTGCATCATAAGATTGGTTTTACTGCACACTGACCAGAGTCTTTAGGTTGGGGATAGGGAAAGCGTGCATTTAATATAAATGAATGAATGCCCTACATGAATCTTAACCACCATTGCATCAACTTGAGAAAATCACAATCCTGAGAAAGCCAGAAACATGGTTCTAATTTTCCTCCTAATTTAAATTTGTCCTTGCTGAGTGATTGTTGATTCCTCAAGAAGTACAGATAGTCCTCAACTTACGACTACAATTGAGCCCAGAATTCAGGTTGCTAAGTGAGATATTTGTTGAGTGAGTTTTGCCCCATTTTATGACATTTCTTGACACATTTGTTATGTGAATAACTGCAGTTGTTAAAAGAGTAACTTGGTTGTTAAGTAAATCTGGCTCCCCCCCCCCATTGACTTTGCTTGTCTGAAGGTCGCAAAAATGAGATCACATGACCCCAGGACACTTCAAACGTCATAAATACGAATCACTTGTCAAGCATCTGAATTTTGATCACCTAAACCTGGGGATAAAAATGGTAATAAGTCATTTTTTTTCAAAGCCGTTGTAACTTTGAACAATCCCTAAATGAACTGTTGTAAGTCAAAGTCTACCTATAATAATGTAGAGGCATGTCGTTGCTTGCATGCTGATAACTGAGCGTGCAAGCAATGATGCATGTGTAATAATAATATGAAGATGATGGTATGTATTTTAAGTGCAGGACTAGACATATAAAGAAGGAACTGCCCTTCCCCAACCATTTATATTTTTCCCTCTTTGTCTGAAAAGTCTAACAGGAAGAAGACTTTTGAAGGCAGAATCTATCCACATTGGTCAGCTGGTCAAGAGAACTTCATGGATGTGTACATCAAGTCATCAGCAGTTGAACTGGACTTGGAAGAGATTTTGCACTTGAGTACATCTGGAAGACTGCAAACTCCTGGAAAGAGGACTGTACTGTGGAAGGAAAAAAAACCATTCACACACGCACAGCCACAACACACTAACTTCTTAGCCATCTGGTCACACGCTAATTATAAGCACAGTGTACCCATGAGACTTTCACTGAAATTCCCTTGTCTTTTGGAAAGATAGTATTTTTTTTTTCTTTTCCATCAGATTGAACAACTTGGCCAAACGTTCTCCACGATGTTAAACATTATCCGTGTTGTAATTGCCTACATGAGCCTACAATAGGGGTGTGTCTGTTATTGGAGTACTGTGTAATATTCGAAGGCAGCTGAGGAATTCACATCTCAATTATTTAAAAATAACTTGCCCACGTTGCATTAAAAGAAAATACATTTTCTCCTCTCCCCATTACACCATGTATGCATGAGTTTCATTCCTGTGAACCTTTAGCTTCACGATACTGTGAGGAACAGCTCGTGAAAATGCATTTAGTACTGAACAGAAATGGTCAATTCGGATGGAAATCCCGAATTACAATTTGGAGCAAGATGAAATTTCATACTCAGGATAGAAGAAGACAATCAGACCAATGGTGTGGGCTCTAGACTAAACAAATCAAGATAATTAGCTTTGAGCTTTAGCAATGAATCTATCCTAAACTGCATGAAATGCCAACCTAAGAGAGGCCAACAACGAAACCAGAAAACATGTGGGAGTTGTATAATCAGATCTACCCTGATGTTGCCTGCCTTTTTCAAAGCAGCTCCGAAGGGACAAGATGGATCAAGGATGTTGCATGGGATAAACCAGAGTTCCATCACTGTCCCATTCAAATTGCTTCTTCTGAATGCTGCTATTGGTTTCTTCTTGGCATTAACCGTCACTGTTGAAGATCAGGGAATAAATCTCTTTTGTGCTATGTAGACTCAAAGGATCTTTTATATTCCAAAGATTTAATATTGGCTTTAAAAATTGCTTTAGGAAGGGAAGTCATTAAGGGCAAATTAATTATTAAGGTACTAATAGCTTTATAGAGCAAACTGAAAACTTTCAGGGGGTGGAGGAACAACAGCAATTTCACTTCACTTCTACTCCAAAGATAAGTGCTGGGATATTTCCAAAGTGTGAAGGAGTCCAGTCCAGTTCAGTTCAGAAGAAATGTCACCTTCGCTGACTTCTCACCAGAAATGGTGTCTCTAAGCTGTTTGTATGACCACTGGGATAACAACATGATTTTTTCCCCCCAACAGATACATCTTTCTGCATCGGGCCATCAAATCTGCGTTCCAAGTCAAGCGAGATTTCTGCAAGTTCAGGATAAACAGTCTAAATGTTTTATTCACAGTGACAGTTCCACCCAGCGCTGCAAAGCAAATGGGAAGCCACGGGATTAGGAGAGGAATTCCCTAATGCTTCGCTTGTTTTACCATGAAAGAAGGCAGCGCTGTTTGAATTGCAACTCGTGCACCAACAAGTAGCTGATGAAAGGTGAAAATGTAGGTGAGTGATAGGGAAATTTTGTCAGAAGTGGGAGAGGGATAGTCTCACAAACACGTACACACGCACAGGAAAATCCAACAGCTAATCAAGCGTTTGCGAAATAAATGTGAAGTTATGTGCAGCTAGCAGGAAATCTCTGTAATCAGCAATATTATTTCCTCAGACAATGAAGACAGATGGTAAGTCTGATAGACGTAGATCTACTTAGTCTGTTGAGTAATAAGAAGAATTGCTCGGGGAAATTACAGTTTTCAGAAACCCATCCTCCTCTTCCTCCTCTCTCTCTCTCTCTCT
>JAEANM010017170.1:0-13035 GCA_017656035.1 Myanophis thanlyinensis
ATTCTATTCTATTCTATTCTATTCTATTCTATTCTATTCTATTCTATTCTATTCTATTCTATTCTATTCTTGATGGTCAACAATAAAAATACACCAGAAAAACTAACGATTAAAAAACATTTTACAAAGAAGAACACCAGTCAGGATTATTAGTAATGGAATTGCAGAGTTATTATTATACATCATGCAGCCATCTCACTAATTCACGGTCATGGTGCTATCTATATTCTGGGCATTTGAGCCAATAAACATTTGGCTCATTTTGCATTATACAAGAAACAAGCATTCACTTTGCAAAGTTCAACAGTGGAAAAGTTAGTGTCAGAGCTCCATCCTGGACACAGCAATAAATCTTTAGGAATATAAATATTAAGTAAAGGAAGATTCAAGAACAAGGCTCATATAAGCTGCGTTCATTAAAATATATATAAAAACAACACAAGAAAGATCAACTAAAGTAGAATTCTAGTCCTATTGTTAGTCATCTCCAGGATTTAAATCCTGTGTCTCATTTTCCTGGCCTTATATGGTAAGAGGCTGTTTATCAACTTTGGATGCTGATGACACCTATACAGTATTTTTTTTAAAAAGGTCTTATCTGATCCTGGACTCTTTTCTTCCAGCCTTACCATCTGCAGCCCTCAAACTTACAGCAGAAACTGGTCTTGTTCAACTTCCCATCTCCCAGAATTACTTCCCTCCCATTGCAGCTAAGTCCCTTTAATCATCAGCCCCTCGTCACCATTCCTTTGTTTTCACTCACTGCAAGTGTGGGGCAGTGGATTTCAACTTTCCCTGCATAGTATTTTTTCCTTCTTTTTTCTCATTCAGAAAAGCAAATGTAGGGGGAGAAGAATGGGTATCACATCAACTCATTTTTGCCATTGTTCACATTCCTGTAGCTAGGGCAGGAGTGTCAAACTTGATTTCATTGAGAGCCACATCAGGGTTGTGTTTGACCTTGGGAGGTACAGGTGGGTGTGGCCATGGTGTGCATAGCCAGCTTGACATCACTCGTGTCAGGGGCACCTGTGGTGGCAGGGCTAGGGGGATCCACTTTGCTAGAGATTTGTTTTGCTAGCATTGCCAGTGAAAGTGGAGCTCGGTGGGGGGCTGTGTGCCCCCCCAAGCTCCATTTTCAGCTGTGATGACCTGCAGCTGTCTACCAGTGAAAAGGGCCACCACCACGCACATCCCTCCTGAGCTCCGTTTTCGCTAGCAGAGGCCAGTCCTTCACTGTTTCCAGGAGGGTCCTGTCAGCCTTGAGTTTGACATTCCTGAGCTAGAGCAAGCACTAATCAGCTCCATGGGAAGGTGAAAGGTAGCTGTGGGGACACTTGCGCAGCAGCAAATTGGTGCTGCATATTTAAGAAGGGCGCCTAGTAGCTGTTTGTCAGAGCCCACATAAGTTTATGGCCTGGTATTTACTCTTCTACATTTCAAATCAATCAGAAATCAGTCCAGCCAGACTATGTGGCCTAAAGATTCAAGAATGGGTTTTTCAAATATATATATTGCTGCTTCATGCTTGGTTCTTAAGCATTACTAAGTTGACAGTGATGTGAGTGATGTTATGTCTTAAGATTCCTTCCTAAGTTCCAGGCTTTATTAAATGTACCTACTTAATAAACTATTATGCAAGAATTCAAACCTAATCGAGTTAGTCTTCACTGGCTCTTTCCCAAACCGATACCTTCGGGTGTTTCAGTTTCAAAGAATTGTGATCTTTGGCTGGAATTCTAAGATCTACAGACCAATACTTCTAAGTTGTGCTTAATTAGGGAAAGATGAATTTAAAAAAAAAATACTGCAGAAAGCCTAATGAAAGAACAAATAAAGAGTTAATGCAAATGAGAGATGATGGATAAAATATATATAAAGTCAAAGCAGTAGTGGTACAAACATAGAAAAGGGAAAATAGAGAGTGCGGGATAAACAACATATAAATAATTTTTTTGCTTTTTTTTTTTTAAAAAGAAGGGGAATAGAATTAGAATTGGTTAAGGGAAATAATAGTCTGTATTAATATATTGTATTTTCTTTCTGGTTGGAAATGTATAAGTTATGTAAAGATATGGACATTATACCTGAATATTAATAGATGAATGTATTTAATTATAAGGTGTGTAATGTTAGTACCAATACTAGAATTACAGAAATGGTTAAATATATGTGGATATAAATAAGAGTTGAATGAAAATATAAAAGATATGATGGAAAATATGATGGCAATGAAACGATATGAGGAAATTTTGAAAAGGATAAAATGAAGAGTGATAATATTGGAAATGTTAGTACTAACACTAGAATTATATATAGACAATGAAGATGTGAATTAAAAGATATGATGAAATATTGATTAAATGAAAAATGAAGAATATATTTAATAACTAAGAATATTATTATGGGAATGTATAAGAATAAGAACTGTAAAATGTATGATTATTGTTAAAACCTGTATTACGGGTTGACACCCAGATACCACACTGTTCAGAAAATGATATATTGTAATATATAGAAAAAATAAAAAACTTGTAGTTTAAAAAAAAAATACTGCAGCGCTTCTGGAAGAAACCAAGGCAGAAAGAACCATGTGCTGAAGCAATGCAGGTATATTTCCAGATGAGACATAATAGGATGGGATCAATTCATAGCACTGGATATTATACAGCATTTTAAAATGACTGCAGAAAAATAATGCAGTTTATTTATGATTATATAAGCTCTCATTTTGGAATGTTATTCATGGAATGGGGAAATAGCCATACCGTAGTCCTATCCCTCTACATCAGACCTGTGTTTAAACTTTATTTCATGTGATGAAAAACAAGGAAAGGTTTTTTATTTTATTTATTTATTAAATAAATGTACATGGCTGCCCAACTCACACAGGGATGACTCTGGGCAACTTACAACATTAAAATCTGCAATATATATATAGAGGTGGTACATAAATACTATAGGTATTGCTATTATGAAAATTGTATGTTCATAGATTCAGTGGACAAGGGAAGCTGGCTGGGGAATTCTGGAAGTTGAAATCTACAAGTCTTAAAGTTGCCAAGCTTGGAGACTCCTACTCAAGGACATCTATGTCTTTTGAAGAAAATTCTATTCCAAAGGCAACTACTTTGTCACAGTCAGCATTGGGCCTGTCTGTCCATCAATGGTGCAAAGCAAGGCTCAGCGAGTCCACAAAAAACATGACCTCATCTTCTTTCATCAGCCCAAATAATCATCAGAAGATCACTGGCAAAGAACAGCCTTCAAACCATCATACAAAGACAGCCACAGTCATCAGTAATCTGATAAAAGTCATGGGCTAATCCCAAAACCTCCAGTAAAACCACAATATTTGGATGGAAGCCAGCTACTATCCCACCTCACTCGTCCAAACATGCCTGGAAGTTAAATCCGGTGGGTTTCAAAAGAACTTGCCTTTAGATAGATGTGATTATAGACACATCTTTGGCTCCCCTGATCGCATGTCAATTTGGATCTGTTAAAAACCAGGCGTACTGGCTTAATGAATTGAAGAATTGAACTATAAAGTATCTTTTTAATCATTTGTCATAAGCATTTTTTCATTCTTGTGTTAAATAGGAATTTAAAAGGAGCTTGATTGAAATAATAGCATAAAAGGTAGGGAACTGCATTGCGATATATATATGATTGGATCAGATATGCCTAGTTTGAACTCCATCACCCACTTAGCTGCCGGGTGAATAGGTGGCAATTCATGGCATCACTTTGGACCTCAAAGCACAGCTTCATAGATGCAGAATCATATGATCTTGATGAACAGGAGGATAAAAATAGTCCTGATCTGTATAGCATTGTTTTCTTAATCTGGTTTGCTTCATAGAGCTGACAATAGCCCCCAAGTATCTCATCCACCTCAGAATACATTTGCATGGCCCATATTCAGTGATGGAATTCAATTTTTTTTACTGCCGGTTCTGTGGGCATGGCTTGGTGGGCATGGTGGTGGGGTCATGTGACTGGGTGGGCAGTTTCTGTAAGCAGGGCAATAAAGATTAGGCTAGAAACAACACCAGAATGTTTTTCCTGCCTTCCTTACAGGATTAATCCTGTAAAGTGGAAAAAAAGAAAAGATTTCTTCTAACAACCAGTTCTCTGAACTTAGAAAATTTACTACTGGTTCTAGAAAACCTGCTAGAACCTGTTGAATTTCACTTCTGCCCATATTGGATGAGTGCTGCAAGATATTCCAGCTATTCTGTTACTCAAAGCATACACTATGTATACCTGCAATGATTCATGTGGTGGAAGGAAGGATAGAATTGGTCTACAGATCGCAAATATTCATGGATTGGGGCTGCAGGGGCACAGCAGGAATGGATGTCGGCTAGAGATGGTCAGCACTTTAGCGATTTGAACCCACAGCACCATGTGATGGAGTGAGCTCACATCATTTGCCCTAGCTCCTGCCCACCTAGCAGTTTGAAAACATGTAAAAAAAAGTAGATAAGTAGATACCACTCCAGTGGGGAAAATTAGCAGCTGTCATGCCCCCATTGGAGTCTGAATCTGTGAAAGAAGATGAGTTGGAACAAGACCTGACAGAGAGTGAGAGGGCCGCTCCATGGAAGAAACTGGGGAAGGGCAGTTAAAAACAAACCCAAACATTCAAATGTGAAATAATAGCATAAAAGTTAGCCAACTACAGTTTTGCCATATATAGGATTGGCTCAGACACGGCCATTCGCTAGTAAAAGCCAAGAATAACAAGATAAAAGATTAGAATGCTGTCTGGAAGAGTTTGGTGTTCAGAATCATCCAGAATCCTGTCAGTGAAGAGGCTAGTCTGATTTCTACCAGGGAGACATTCCAGAATTAAAGCCAGGGCTTTTTAAAAGGTGAAAATTTGAAAAAGCTGAGTTTAGGTGCATCTGATAGAGTCAGCTATCTTCTAAAAAGATGTTACAGATGCCTCCTTTTTTTTTTTTTTTACTGTAAACGAACAATTGTCCTATAAAGGAAAAAGGTATTTCCTATGTAGGAAAAAGGTATTAAAAGTATCTGGTTATAATCACAATACAGTACCTACCTTTAAGATCAGAGTCAGCATATCTGTGAAATGTATTTTAGAGCAAATCCACACTGCCAACTTTCCCTAAACAGCCATCCGCTGTCTCCTGAAGGCAAGGTTTCATGATCTGTTTTCCACCCATCCTCAGCCTTTGAAAAGCTGGGTTGGTTTTTTTGTTTGTTTGTTTGTTTTTAACACGTTCATTGATGCTGCAAGGACAATCTCTTTATTTTTGGAAGTTCATTGCTAGAACAGCACAACAATGGCCTTTGGGAAGGGAATTCTTTTTAAAACCAGATGAAATTGACCAAGAATTCTGTCAGTTTCCTCTTTTTGCCCCAGTGATAGAAACAAAAAGTGGTAAAATGACTGTTTAGGGGTTTTATATTTAATGAGTCAAGAGGTGTGAATACAGTGAAGAGATGGATCCCCAGGAGGGAGGGGCTGCATTCCAGAGGAGTAAGAGGCAACCCAGCTCAGGTATTGTGTGTCAGAGAAAAAGAGTGAAGACAGCCCCTCCCTAATAGTTCACAGAGTATATTATAGATGCAGATAATAAGAGTGCTCAGTATGGTGAGAATTTGTCTATAGGTGTCTATAAACCACTTGGTTTGGAAGAATTGTTGTGTGTTATTCTTGGTCTGACAGGAGGGGTAAATAAATTGGGAACCATAAATCAGAGGTTGGGGTAAACATGACTCAGATGAAGAAAGCATCAGATCATCACTGTTGCCAAAGCAAATGAAGGGGTTGAAATCCAATAAAGGATATCTTAAGCCAGCTTCCTTTCCAGATGGTTCTTGCATAGCGAAGCAGCAGCTGAAGATGTGGAAGCTGCAGGAAAGCCCTAACAGTTGCTGGGAATCTCAGCAGGAAGGGCTAATGGCTTGTTGCTTGTGAATTTTCCCTAGGAATTTGGGTAATCTGCTGAATTAACTAAGCCTTAGTGCTGATGTCTGATTTATATTATTCAGCTGAATTTATAGTATTCACGGGAAGGAATCATATGAAACAATTTATCCAGTTAGAGATCATTCAGCACAGCCTATAAGTCACTGCTAAGGAAAGTGTTTGGGTTGTAAAGCATTTTGTATTTTTCATATGTGCAATTCTTGGCTGCTAAATTGCCCAGGGGTGTAGGGGAATAATGTAACAAATGTTTTCTAGTCTCAAGTGACTGATTATACCATTCTCTCTCTCTCTCTCTCTAGCATAAGCATACACAGACAAGCAAATATATTGTGTATTTTTGAGAATGATTCCAATGTGGAAGATCTAAAAATTCCCATATTTAATCAATCTAGTACAGAATCAAAAATTTTACAGCAGTAGTTCTGGAGCATTTAAATCTTTAAGATCTTAGTTTTACAAACATTTTTATTGTTTTTAACTAGTTCAGCTAATCAGAGGTTTGAATATTCTCTCCTTCTCTGAAACTGATCCATGTACATTAACGGCATGAGATATTGTTTGGAAAGATTCCATTTTAAGATCAGTTGCATCGTGAACTCAGTAAGCCCTCCAGCATGGTACTTTAGCTTATTTCATATCTCGCATTAGCAGTACTTAACTCTAGTCCTAATTACATTTAAAGAGCTGAAAGCATGCGTGCAACTCACATTTCTTCCCTCCGACCAACATTTCTTCCCTTTCCACTTATCACTTTGCTGAATTATACTCCTCTTTGGCACTCAGACCCAGCCAACTTCTATGAATCAAAATGACGGCTCCAGTTCAGCTTCACTCGGTTGGATGAGGTCAAAGGATGCACACCATCTGCTTTGAATATTACACAAAGCTATCATTAGATAAACCAGGAAAGGAATGATATTTTTGTGGTACCTTGAAGTGTCTCTGATCACAGTTGTCAAAGTTAATGGTATAATTCTCCAGTTAATGAACATAATTGTTTGTCCACTGAGTCTACCATCGATGAAATAACTCAATTTTCCCCAATGTACAAGAACAATAATATTTGAGATTCTATCATTTTAAATCATTGCCATTGCACATTATGATAAAGGTATTCCAAAAAATGTTAATTGACCCTCTTATCACAAATTATTGCCCATGGACCTAATGAAAAAAAATTAAGGATGTAAGCTTATGTCACATTTCCAGGTTTCCAACTATTTGAGTCTATTAACCATTTTGTGCAATGTAGGGGAAAAACAATCCCTAGTCATTGAAAAATGTAGATAAATAAATGAGCAGTATAGTTTCAAAGATGCTAGATTAATCTGCACTGTATGTATTCTTAAAAGGGATGAAGGGATAAAAGAACGCATTTATTTGTACAACATTAACTGCTTGGTCATTCTTTCTGTGGCTGGATTCACAGGTCAACTCTAGTTTTTTGCTTCCAAGAAATAATATGCCTGTCAATATATGATATCAACATCCCAATTAACAATTAAAAATCACCACATAAATATATGCATAGAATAGACCAGTCTACACATTCTGGAGAGAGAAGATCCCTGAGAATGGGCTCCAGCACAAGTCTGAATGCTCAGAAGACTAAACCTCTGGTCCCAGTGACCACCTCAATTTGGATTCTACAACATTATCTTGGGAACATATATTTACCTTCATTCACAATGTATTTGTTAGGTTCACAAACACACACTGGAGACAAGTGGGTTGCAGCAAATCTAATTGTGGTCAGTCCTTGAAGAGAAGCCCTCCCCAGCCCATCACACTCCAATAGCTCTTCCCATATGTCCCTTCTTGCTGCCTCCAATCTCCTCCATCTGCTCTGGCTCATTTTCTCCATTCCTGGTGAGCTAGTGGTAGCATATCTTCCTGCCCAACCTGAATGTGGCAGAGAGAAGCCAAGCAAGGGTGGTGGTAAGGAATATGGCCGTGGTTGCTGTATAGATGGAGAAAAAAGTCATCTGCGCCACTAGGCAGCCATCTTGTAAGGGACATGAAGCAAGCATACTGTTCCGCCTATTAGAAGTCCAGGCAGTTTCCCAAAGGCCTACTGGACACAAGGCTCTGAGTAGGGTGGGCATCCCGGACTTCCAGAATTATCCTCATTTCTTGCCTGCTTTTTCCTCCATTTTGCTTCTGTCTACTCCTAGGGGATATGGATAGGACGCAGTTTCTCTTTATTGTTATCTAGCATTTACTTGGATTTTTGCAGCTCAGAGAACCCTGGTAAAAAAATAACAAAATAAATTCAAACCCAGTTATGTAAGTATGTAGAGGGTGAGAGAGAGAAAAAACAAAATTTTGCTAGATGACAGAAAGCTTCTGGACACCTTCAGGAAAGGGCATAAACATCAATGGTAATCTGTGGAGGTTTAGTGACTGTGCATCTAACATTACTTTTTAATAGGTGTGGGTTTGGTTGCTTGATTGTTGGTGGTGGTAGTAGTAGTAGTAGTGATTTCTTTTTTTGAAGTAGGTATATTTAATTGCAAAAAAGGGGAAAAAAGTCTTTTTTTTTTTTTGTCTTTAATGTCCATCATAAGTCTATGGATGCCCCATCTAATCATTGCCTGGCCTGTGCCCAGTTACCTCTCTTCATTCCTGCTTGCCAGGACAGGTCCTTCTTGTCCACCTTTATGACTAAAGGAGAGTGGGAGAAGAGGTCAAAACGGGCTGCCTGGGCCCTCTGCCAAATGCCATTTCCCAGAGCTGGGAAGGGGGTCTGCTACGAGTAGGCCAAAAACTGCCTTCTTCTACATGTTCTCTGTTGCCTGCAATGCATGGAGAAGAAGGGAGGAAGAACAAGTAAACATATATAGAGACAATCCAATTGGCAGAACCTATTTGGGCTTCCAAAAAGCTTTTGACTAAGTTCCTCTTCAAAGGCTTGAGTACACCTAGTAATTATGGATTAAAAGGGTAGGTATTCTCCTGGATAGATACTGTAGGAATAAATGGACATGAATGAAGGCATGAATTATATATGTGTTATATAATATATATTATCCCAGGATAATATTGCAGCATCCAATCTGGGTCAGTCACTGGGATCAGAGGTTTAGTCTTCTGAACTGTCAGACTTATGCTATAGCCCATCTTCAGGGAACTTCTCTTTAATGGAATGTGTGTTTTGGGATATTCTATGGATCGTATACATTGTCATTTCTCAACAACATACCAGCTGAATACTTGAAATGATATTTACCAGCTTCCTAGGGTAACTACACTACTGCAAAGAAATCATTTGGTTCATTTCTATCTCTGTCTAATTCTGTTTTGAGTGTTTCACAGCAATAACTATTGAACTCTTATTTCTCCTGAACCATCAATATGCCATTTTTATGCAAGTTCTTCTATCACATGGAAATCAAGGATTACACTTCTCTTAACACAAGCATAATATTCATTGAAAGTTGTGAGTCATTGTTTCTGCTTGTTTATTTCACTAGTAATTTGTTTTATGATAATCCCAGCTATGAAAAGCATGTGACTGCTGTAAGTTATTGAATCTGGATAGCTGTAGGCAGACTAAGTTTCTATGCTACCGTTCTCTGAAAATGTGGCTTGACAGAGTTATTAATAACATCGTCTAGTAAAATGACAGCATTAGAAATCTCTCTGTGTGTCTCTCTGTGCATAGGTCTTTCTCTCTCCATGTGTGTATGTGTGTTTTAAAATCATTGCTTTGAATTGCTATTAGATATCTCTGGACTACTAATTTGAGACCAATCCACACATGACTCATTTCCCAGCTAGTGAATTATTGGATTTTGCAACAATTGAAGCTCATGGGTGGTCTTTAAAGATAGCAATATGTAGTCCAAGCATGTAAAAGTAAATGTATGATCTCCTGCTTCAGATAGGACCATAACTGGAAGAACATTCTCTCAGACATCTCATTGGCTCTTGTAGTCTAGCTAAAGTTTCAGAAAGCTGCTAAAACCTGCCTGTTTTAGAAGAATGTGGAGATTTCTGATTCCTCATAAAGTGAGAGGGTAACTGAAGGTATTGACTTCTCTTGAAACTATTAGATAAGCTATATTGATATTCTGTTTTAATTTAATTACTATATGTAAGGCGTATGTCTCTCAGAGTTGAATGTGATTAGAATAGCATATTGATGATTCATCATGTCATAATGTAGGTGTTGACTCTTAGCAATCACATAAATAGATTTTCTCCAAGACAATCTGTCCCCAGACTGGTCCTTTGAATCTTCCAGTGGTGCCTCATTGGCACTGTAATACAGTCTAGCTGCCTTTCTGCTGCTCAGTCACATTTTTCTCTTTCAGTTCATCTTGCCAACATTGTAGTCTTCTCAAAAGTGCTTGGCCTTTGCATAATGTGTCCAAAATTGGCTAATTTGAGTCCTGTTTTTAATCTTTAGATAATTATATATTGTGGATCCATTTGGTTGCCTTAGTCCCATTTTTCTTTACTCATTTGTCCCTCTAAGAGCTTAAAAATAATTTCACTAGTGGATGTCAATGTGCTGTCATCAAACATTTTAAAGGGTTTATTTATGAGGTTTTCTTGGTAAATTACAGGAGTGGTATACTACTGCCATGAAATAATGCCTTTGTCATTGTTAGTAAGGTGTTCTTTTTCTTCCAATATCTGCCTAAATCACTGCAGTCCAATATAGATGCTGGCTTGCTTTAGCCAGGCAGCTAAATTGAGTTAATTTTAAGTTTGAAGAATGGACATCAATCAAATGTTATGAGTCAGCGAGATTCCTATTCCTGAATAGTCCTGAGAACTGAATGAAACTGTTGAATCATCTCTCCAGAATTGGACAAGTTCACCTGAGCATCTTCAAAATCAGGAAAAATATTCTTATCACCTGTATGCCCTTTCTCAAGAATATCAGTAAGTGGAACTCAGGGCTAATTACATATATTCCACATTTTCTTTTTTCTCCATTCTAGAGTCACCCAATTACTTTTTTCCAGATTTATAGATAAGAGTAATTTTTCTTGTTATCTCTGCTTTCCTAGTTTTTACCTGAAAATCCAGAAAAGTAAGAAAACTTACCACATAATTTTGAGCTATTTCTAAAAGTTATATGTTCAATGTACTTTAGATTTTTGAATGATGTCCATACTTAGACATAGAAGATCTAGAAAATTAAAGACAGCAAATATGCCAAGATTATGACCATTAGAGTATAATATACATTAAGTGTCATTTAATTTCAATTTATCTCAAGAGTAGCTGAAAGAGTGAAATCATAAAACAATTATCTTTAATTTTAGCTTCAAGCCTGGTGACTTTGTGGAGCTATCTGTGTCCTTTTCTTGGCATGATTTAGAAATGGTTTGCTATTGTCTTCTCCTGGAATACTTTTTTGATTTCCAAGTCTAGATTGCAACAGATATATTCCCCATGTCTCCCATCTTCCAGGTTGTTTTTGCATTGTTTTGAAAATGTTGAATTTTATAGTAATCAAATGTAAACCAATCAAATCTAGTCAAGAATGAATCAGCTTTGCTTGAAGAAAAACTGAGAAAGTGACTATGAATTTACAGAGAGGAGAGGAGAGTGAGTCAGACAGCAGCGACAATTCAGAATATGATTCAACTTAGTCCTTGCTATTCTTTGATCTTCCACAAATTAAAAATGCAACTGTGACTCCTACAGGAGAAATAAAACCTTGATCAAAAAGAATGCTATCGGCTCAGGCTTGCCAACTCTCTATGTGTAAATAAAGGTAGAGTCCTGAGAAGAACTTTCTTGCTTTTGAACAGAACACTTCTTTCTAGACAGAAAGATGGAAGAGAGCAGAATTTTGATCCCCGTCTCCTCTTTCATCTTTGTTCTTCACTCCAGTTCACCCTTTCTCCAGGCAGAAGATATAAAGTCTTATAAATCAAACATGAGAAGACTTTGGGCGGGTATGGAACAGTGATGGGACTAAGACCCTAATCTCTCTGTACGTAATCAAGGCACAAACATATCCAGCAATAGGCATTCTATTGTTATGAAATACTAAAGTATTTTTCCCCTTTAAACAGGCAACAAGCCACGCTATACATTTGCTCTTTGGCCATTGATTGTTGCCCCAGGCCAGTAATGACAAGGGAGATGGGATCAGTCTGGCACCAATTTAGTGTAGGTAGGGCATGATCCTTCCTTCTGGCCCTTGGGCACAAGCGTTTTCCATAGATATCTTCATCTAAGAATCAGCTGGATTCCGGAAGAGAACCATTCCAGAATAGAATTTAAAGCCCTGCCCAGCCAAGCTCCCATTGAATGCATCTCGGTAAAACACTTGAACAAAATAAGAGCAAATGTTAACATAAGATGAGGCATCCTTCAAAACTCACTTCCTCTTTAGCTTCATCCTCATTCCACATTAAAGGAAAGTGATTGATCCATGATTTCAAGCAGCATGACTAAAAAGGAGGAAAGCAAAATCGAAGGAATCCCTGTTTTTGATATGCCCAGTATATATAAACAAAGACAATATCAGTATTAGAATTGAGCTGGAAGGGACCTTGGAGGTCTTCTAATCCAGTCCCCTTCTCCAGCAGGTGATCCTATATAATTTCAGACAAGTGACTGTCCAGTCTCTTCTTAAAAACCTCCAGTGATGAAGCACCCACAAGGTCTGAAGGAACGTTTTCCCTCTGGTTAATTGTCCTCACTGTTAAGAAGTTTCTGCTTAATTCAAGTTGCTTCTTTTCTTGATGAGTTTCCATCCATTCTTTCTTTTCCTGCCCTCCCTCTGGTGCTTTGAAAAATAAATTGACTCCTTCCTCTTTGTGACAGCCTCTCAAATATTGGAATACTGCTATCATGTCTCCCCTAGTCCTTCTTTTCTTTAGGCTAGCCAAACCCAAACCCTGCAACTGTTCTTCATATGTTTTAGTCTCCAGGCTTTTAATCATCTTAGTTGCTCTTCTTTGCACTTTTTCCACAGTCTCAACATCTTTTTTGTAATGTGTACTACAAAATTGTGTAATGTATTGTTATAGCCGAAAACCCGGTCCAAATCGGTGAAAGAAAACTCAAGAAACTGGGTCCGTTTGGATGACCGCGAGGGG
>JAEANM010017171.1:0-13035 GCA_017656035.1 Myanophis thanlyinensis
CATGTATATATAGTGAGACTTTCTGTTATGTTTTTACCTTTATTCACATTCTGGCCTCCTGGGCCACTGCTCCGTGAATAGGATACAGACAAATGATCTGGAAATAAAAAAAATGAAAGCATGAAAAAGGATTGAAAAGATATCCATTTATGCTCTTGAGTATATTTAAAAGAAAAGTAGAATGAGTTAACAAATACAGATAGTCTTCAACTTATCACTACAGTTGAGCCTAAAATTTTGTTGTTAAATGAGAAATCTGTTAACTGAGTTTTGCCCCATTTTACAACTTTTCTTGCCCCATTTGTGAACCATTTCAGCAAATTCCAACATCATCTTCATTATTGTCACTGTCATCATCATCATCATCTTTATCATCACCATCTATTCTTCCATTGTGGGTAGAGTCAAGTTGTTTCATCTTTATGCATATTTATTTTAAAAAATTATATTGCCATCTGCTTACACATGGAGACTCAAGGCATTGATCCTTCTGTGCAATCACACTGACCCTTCTATGCAATAATCCATCCTTTCTAAAAATATTCTGATTTTCGGATATGCCAATGTACACCCAATCAAAAATAAACTCCATTAAGTAGAATGTCATTTATTTGGGACCAAATTTATATAAAGCAGATAAAAGAGATAAAATACATTAAGGAAATCTCTCTAGGAAAGTTAAGACATTTTGCTTATGTTCTGGACTCACCTACAGGAATCTCTGGAATTGTCTGGCTTGCGGAATTCTGTAACACAGAAATGCAGTACTGCAAATTATTACTGTTGCAAATATTTTGTAATAAATTTACCCTATTAAAAGAGAAATAATAAAGCATTTCATTTCAAATAAGATCATATGCAGAGGCTGTTTGGAATACATACAAGCACATACAAGCACCAGAATCCTAAGCCACCAGTATTATTTTATTTCTCCTATTTTTTATTTACTATATTTGCTCCTCTCACCAAATTTCAGAGTAATGCCCACACGCTCAGATTCTATTCTAAGTTAACTGCTACCAATCTGGAGCTCTCGAATATGTTGGACTGTTAAATAAGCATTTCCCTTCGGACGTCCGAATCCCAACCTTCGCAGTGTCCGCTTCCTTTTCCTGCGGCTGATAGAGTTGGTCCAAACTGTATGCACTTCGGAATTGAGAACCGAAGGCCGGGCGACCAGAAGCTAAACCTCGAAGTGGAATTTTCCTAGATGTCTCCCAGAAGAGTAACCACTGAACCGGCATTCGCCGAAAGCAGCACAGCGAGTGTGCCGCCATCTTGAGGTGTGTGTGATCGCTTCTATAACGAAGCCGGCTGGATTCGCCTTCCTATCACCGGCGTTCCGTGAAAATATTGTTCCGGGATGGGGATGTTGTGCAGGGGATCAACGAGATTTGCGTTTATGTATAAGTATTACTTATTTGCTTAGGTATATTTAAATATGACACCGTTTTCGCTCAGAACCATAAAATGCTTGGCTCAGTAGAAATGCTTACGAAAGGGACTGCATTTTTGTGCTTTAACTATTTGTTACTAATAATGTTTCCGCGTAAGCATAATTCTTAGCAAAATAGCAGAGGACTGAGCAGCAAATTACATTAACACAAGAAGCTGAATATAGATTGAATTTCAGATGCCACAGAATTAAGGTTACAAAAAGATTTACAAGGGAGTAAGTCCCGCTAAATACACAAGCAAAAAACCCCAACATTAATTAACCTGCCTGCTAAAACTTTATTATATTTGTGTTTCACAGAGTTGACTGAAAAACTGTTTACAAGAACTTCCATATCAAATATTTTATTATGCAAAAATGAAAAAAAATATTTGTAACCATCATAAATGTGAGTCAGTTGTCAAGCATCCCAATGTAAATTACATGAGCATGAGGATGCTGCAATGGTCGTAAGTGTGAAAAATGGTCATAAGTCACTTTTTCAGTGCCATTGTAACTTAGTAAGTCGATGACTAGCTGTATCTTATTTTTAATAATATATATGTCTGTAGCAGTTTGGAAAAAACTTCAACATTCTCTTGTGACCTTTACATTGCATGACAATCAAGCATACATATGTAAAATTTCTGGGACTTATTATATGGCAGCACAATTGCTAAGCGTTTCCTGTAGCTATTCACTGATGTTTAACCAAGATATAAAGTAGAATTACCTAAGAATCATGTCCTGGTGACTCTCCTATTTAATTGTTATGCCCTTATTTGGGTCTGCACTAGAAGAGCACCTGGAAGCTGTAGATGGTTCAGAATGAAGTCATGTGAGCAGTTTTAGACATTTCTCAGTACATTCATATAATATCACTGCTCTTCAAGCTGCATTAGCTTCCAATTATTTTCTAGGTGCAATCCAAGGTGCTGGTTATCACCTGTAAAGTTCTATGTTGCATAGAACTAGGCTTTTTGCAGGATTCAGTTTCCCATGTTCTCTGCTCAGCTCACTAGATCTAAGGGGGGGGGATATGCTCTGGATCCCTTCCATTTGGCAATCTAATCTAGTTGAACTCAGGAGTTATGCCAGGATGTGCCTTGTGGACAATATCATCCTGAAGATCCAGACAGACCAGGCTTAGTTAGCATTTTGTAAGTCATTAATGATCTGGGCAGGAAGTTAGGAGAGCTCTCTCAGTTAATGTTTTTTTCTTATGGTATATTTTGTGACATTCAACATTATAGTTTGGATTAATTAAATTGTTGGTTTTAACTCTGCATGCCACTGAAAGTCGTCATTATATGCTGTATGGCCATATAAATTTTATTGATCAATTAAAATACCTTTGAAATAATGCACCTGTGCTATATGAATGATTTTTGTTGCTGTTCAATTACATTTTCATGTATCCAGTAATTTGGAGGGCTGGAAATTCTGGAAGTTTGGGAGCATATTGTGGATGCATTCACAAAAAGACAGACACTGGAGACTTGCCTATTAATTAAAAGCATTGCCATAGTGAATTTGGTTGATCATGAAATTCCCATTTCTCTGAAAGCAAACTAGACACCCAGAATGGTTTATCACTTCAATGGGATCTTTGTGGGATTCAAAAGCATTGCTGCAAATAAACATAATGCTAAAGGCTATGCTTCGGTATAAAGGTTATCAGATTTTTCCTCCTTTTTTCTTTTTTGCTAAAAGAATCTTTAAAAGAAATTAGATCAGCGGGGATCTTGGAGGACATCAAAGAAAGTAGTTAAATGTACTGATGCCAAACCTACCATTTTGCCCACTCTTGACATAATGTTATACCAATGTTTTTTCAGTAAAAGGAAATATATTCCAATGTATTAATGAAAGAGTTGTTTGAAATCAGCATCATAAGACTGAACACTTTAAGGTAGAAGCCACCCAGATTTATGCAATCGTATATTAACAATACAATTTCAGAAGATGTTCTAAATAAATAAAGATGTGCTAGAACTTTAGAATTAGGTCTGTTTAATTCAATAGTTTATTCCCAGGTACACGAAAACACTGAAGATTAATCGTTCTTTTATATATTCCCTTTTGAATTGAGATTTCTAGAGTGCAAACATATGAGACATGCATATTTTAACATATTTAACGTAAGAGTACAATAAAAAAGTTTAATTATGTCAGATTTTTCCAAATGTTTTATTCAGTCCTACTTTACAGGAATATTATGCCGTATATGCTTATGATACAACCTAGCTCCCTTATCTAGTACCTAATGCAGTTTTTGTTTTCACTGCACTATATGCTTTATTGATCAGGGATATATAGGACACTGAAGCTTTAAATAGGGCAAAGAGGGAAAGGGTTTCTAATTAGTACTATAACATCTTCCTCTCTTCCCATTCCATTGAACTTGTAATTTAGCACTATACTGTTCTAGTAACTATACTATTAACAAAGGTGGCTTTTGGCTCTTAGAACTAAGTAAGTAAGAAACATTTAAAGATAGTAGTATGAGGCAGGAATTATTCTGCTCTTAAGAGGACAAAAAGAGAACAAAAATAGTGGCTACTTAGGCATAGGTACAGAACGTGCGTCCTATGGATTTTTGAGAGAAACATTGTGAAAAGGTGAGAAAACTTTTGAAGCATATTTTGAACAACCTACTCAAACTTTCAGATCCCAACCAAACTGAAGGTGCTGGATTTATTTTTTAAAATGTTTTGCTGCTCTTACAGATTGCCCTACAAGAATTAGCTCTTCCAAGTACTTACATAAAATCTGTTATTTATAATTCCTGTTATTGACCAGGTGTAATAGCAAGTAGTTTGGAGTGATCAAATGCTTAAAGTCTTTCACGGTGTAGGATCTGGTTACTTGACATATCACTTGCCTCCAACTGTTTCTGCCCATCCAGTGTCTGGGCAGGGTGGATGCACTCTAGGCCCCATCAATGAAGTATTTCCATTTTGTGGGACTGAAGTTTCATTTCTGTCATAGCCCCTCAGGAACAGTATCCCTGGGAGATAAGCAGGGTTGCCAGTCTCCTTGGTTTCTGGAAGTCTCTTTAAGACTTGGCTCTGGTCCCAGGCATAAGGGTAGGGTGTCTGTAGAGCAGTGGTGGAATTCAATTTTTTTTACTACCGGTTCTGTGGGTGTGGCTTGGTGGGCATGGTTAAAGGGTCATGTGAATGGGTGGGCAGTTTCTGTAAGCAGGGCAATAAAAAAACGCCAGAATGTTTTTTTCCTGCCTTCCTTACAGGATTAACCCTGTGAAGTGGAAAGAAACAAAAGATTTCTTCTAACAACCGGTTCTCTGAACTGCTTAGAAATTTTACTGCCGGTTCTAGCGAACCTGCTGAATTTCACCTCTGCTGTGGAGCCCACTGCATTTTTTCCCTTAAATATTGTTTTAATCCCGGCAATCAAGTGGTATTGTTGTTCATAATGCATGTAAATAGCTCAATTGCCTCATTTAGTGACCATTTGTGGTTACAATGTGATGAAAAAGCAATGGATGGATATGGATATATATGTGGAAAGGCAGACTAAAAGCACCTCTGCTCCTTCCTCCCACTTTCTTGGCCATCCCCAGTTATCAAGACCACCTGGTTGTCAACAGCAGCTGCTGGACAAAGGAGGAGAGACAGATGTTCACAGGCCTTGGGAAGAAAAAGTTGCACAAGCACAGTCAAAGCCTGTGAGTCAAATAAAGAGGCAAACTAAAAGATAGACAGCCCCAATTAGAAGAGGCAACCGAGAAAGGAGCAGCTAAAAAACTGTGGGAAGAGATAACATCTTTTTCCTTCCCTTAAAGCTGGTATGAGGTAAAAGTTCTAGTCATTTCCTTCAGAGGGAGCAAAGTTTCAAGAAAGAACAAAAAAGCCAAAAAAGTAGAAAAGGTGAAGAAAAAGTCAGAAATCAACAACAAAAAATAGAAAAGAAACTAAAGGACAGGTTGCATTCTGCAGAAAGCATGCAACTCTACAGAGCAACAACAGAAATATACAGGGAGTAAGACAACAAAATTATAAAAATCAGAAATATATTAAAATATAAAATATATAGTGAAAAGTGAGAGTAGATAAAAAGCTTCTAAAATACACATAGAAGATTGTTTTATAAAGTAATTTCTGAACTAGTTGAAGGCATTTATCACTTTTTATATGCAAGTTTTCTTTTTCTAAAATAAGTGTCTCCACTGAAAGAAATACAAAAAAAAACCCCAACCACCTATCAATGTTTCCTCTGTATGTTTATGTGTATGTGTATCTTATTCAGTAGTTTTACTTAATGTCAGTATTCCTTTGGTCAAAGATAACCTATCAATATTTTGCTGATCTGATAGTATACTGCAGTTGTTTCTTTGTTCAGAACTGATCTTTACAAAGAGATTAAAATATGTAATTCACCCCACTGGAGCACTCAGAAAGTCTACAATGTAAGATGATGTTTTCTTTTTGTTCTGTAGCTGGAGGAAATATCTATTATGAAAACAGCAACAGTACTATTTTGTGGTATGTTCCCTCTCTTTATTTTATGCCTAAAACATTTTCATGGTCTAATGAAGGTAAAAAGTTCAAGCCTATTTCTTAAATGTTAACAAATATATATAATGTACAGGAAAATTCAACATTCATATTACTGGTATTTCTTTTTTTATTTAAGAACAGAATAAAGCATTTTTAAATATATTAATTTTAAGTATGCTACACAAACAAGACGCTGGTTTGCACATTAACAGTTTTCAAAACCAAGATTGCAATGGCCCTTTCCCGCCCGAAATACTGATGCAACAAACATTACTTTTTAGAACAAATATAAATTCAGAAGTCTCTTAGTAAAAAGGTAGTAAAGGAAAATTAAAATGCCACAGGTATGATGGCGACAGATCAAAGTAACTGTTTTGAGAGAACCAACTTCTTTTGTTATTTTTACAGATTACTGATTTATTTATTTTTTTATTGTAAGGCATGAAGGTTTGTATATGGTTACCAAAGTGGTAGCCACAATTATGGGTATGGCTCGTTTGGACCACATCTAGGGTACAGAAGAGTTTTAAGCATTTAGAAGAAGCAACTGAAAAGAATAGCTCCAAAAGGATAGGCTAACTCAAAAGTACTTCCATGTATTTCAAAAGTGACTTCACTTGGCTAAGCACAAAGACTCAGAATTTTTCATGGCAAGAATATAGCAAATGAAATGACAATCTGGTGACACAAGAAAGAAGATGCTCACTCTCTTTGACTTAACAGTTGACTTCCCACACAACTACCTTCTTAAACTTCTATTTACTGTGTTCATAAAATTGGATATAAAAACTGGACAAATCTAGCATGATGAAATGCAGACGTAGGACAAGAGGCACAAACAATCAGAAAAATCTGAGAGCCTCCATCTCCTTGGCAATGTTGACCACTAAATAATATTGTCTAAGGATCATGGTAACAAAAATCACACAACAGTGTTTAAAGATGAAAGAACAAGAAGGTAATATGCTGAACATAATATAGCACATTGAAATATCATTTTATGTTATTATAACTCCAAAGAAACAACAAAGACTTTGGATTTTATTCAGATATATCCAAAAGGATCCAACATTTCTTCAAGTATAGTACTGCTTGCTAAGTCAATAATCTTATGTATGTGTACCCTAAACATTATTGAAATGTAATACTGGTAAGCATATGTGCAGGAATTCCTATTGTTTATTATAGTGTATCTAAAATAGCCCAATATTTAATTTCAATGAAATGGATAGTGATGATTCCTGAGACTGGAGAGAGAAAGCTTTGTGTATAAATATGCAATGTATAAATGACCCCTATTCATGTTTTGCAAGGCATGCAAATTATATCTTGGGAGCAGGTCACAGAAGATAATAAGGGTAATCATTTGAGCAACAAGGCTTGAAAAAACAACACCTAACTAAAGATGGAGCTCTCTCCCCAAGTCAGTAATAGCACTTATTTGTTTGGCTTCTGGAAAATCTCAGAATGTGTGATGACAATTTACTGAAATAAATACTGAAGGAAATATACATCCTATGTTTACTTTGTTCCACACGTTAAATGATCAGAACAATTAGGTATGCCTGATAAAGACATTAATCAATCTGACATTTCTCTTCAAGTTTTTCCAGTTGCAATGAACTTGCATTGTAAATATTGAAAAATCTGACCAATAAAATAATGGCTTAAACAGGAAGAACATATTCCCCTTCAGAAAAGGGAGCTGTCCATTTAAAAGTCTCGCTGATGATGGGTCTGATTCCATGGGTTTGTCATGGAAAAAAACAAAACAAAATGGAAATATAGTATAGGGGAAAGGTTGCATTTCAGGAGTTGCTTTTCAAACTAATTTTTTAAAATTATATTTCGGACACTCCAAGTCATCGTAAGGAATCTAATCTTGATCCTATGTTCCATGCAGAAAAGTGAACAGCGGCTGTGGTAACAGATGAAGCTGTGGTTAGTTGGCCTGATTTCCTATTTAGGCATTCTGGCTGCTGCAGGATGTGAAGAAATCCTCATAAAATCTTTGATACCAACTACAACTACAACACATAGATTTTGCAGCAGATTTAGGGAGCCAGACAGCTTGGAGTACCATCTTAAAAGAATGTGACTTGGATTCTTGCTAATTTTCAGGCACTCCAATAGGCTCCCTTTCTGTGCAAGCTATCAATATAAGAAGCTTCCAGAGCACAAAGGCAGAAAGCCAGGCATTTTTTCCTGGGCTAAAAAGAATATGGGGCTGAAGGTGCAGATGAAGAGGAAAGATTCACTTGCTAGTCTTCTTTTTCACCTTAGTGGCATTGATATCTGCTTTTGTCTTCTGGATTCGAGAGAAGATTTCCTTAAACAGAGCTTTATATTCTGGCTGACTCTGCTCTAGCCTTTTGTCTACAGCTTCCACGTGTTTGCTAAGGCTCTTCTCCATTGTTTTGAGCTCTTCCAGCTCATAACCCTCCCCCCGGAAGTCTCTAAAAGAGCTGTCACGGGAGATGGGGCGAGAGGTTTGTACGCCGGCATGACGTACGCTGTCCTTATGCTGACGGCACTTGCTGAGAAGCTCCTCATACTTTTCTAGTAGGGCATGGTATTGCTCATCCACTTCCCTCAGGATTGACATTCCTCTTTTCCGTACATTGTTGGCATGGAGTGTATAATTGCCCTCATGGCGGCTCACAGCATCCTTGGTTACAATGGCATTAAGAGCTGTGTCACTACAACTTTTCCGGACGGGATGGTTCGGAGAAGCTGCCATGGAGGATTCGTGATTTTTCCTCCCATCTTCCTCAGAAAAGTCTATGTAGTCAGCTTCAGGAGCATTGTTTAATGGCTCCAGAAGTGTTTCTGATAGGTTGTCCTCTCTACTGAGGAGATATTTCTTGACTTGCTTCATCTGCTGGAGTTCCAATAATTCAGTTTCCAATTCTTTAATGCGCAATTTGCAGCTTTCCATCTCGCAAACTCGTTGCTCAAGGTCTGAGTACTCCTGGATGACTGATGTATACTCTCTCTCCACCCTTTCTTTTCGCTGCTTCTCCTGGATAACTTGGGACCGGAGAGAATTTACCATTGCTTGCAGTCGCTCATTCTCTCGTTCCAAGGGCATCTGGCTGAACTCCATGGAAGAGCTGTGGATCTGGAATGCATCCTCATATCTAATATTAAAAAGACAATATGGTTGGCAAATTAACAGGATCCGTGGGTAGACAGCATTATCATTCTAGTGAACACTTCTGGTTAGCCACAAAATTGGCCTTAAGGATGGGGACATTTTATACCCCGATGCAATACATATATACCTCTGAGCTGCTTGTTTTCTATATATACTTATATATTTTTTCACCAAGGATATTCAAATATGTAATCTTACTGAAATTCTGTTTATCACATACCCAAGATTCAGAAAGTAAATCTGTATACATGTAGTCCTTGTCTTACAACCACTTGTTTAGCAACCATTTTAAGATACAATAGCACTGAAAAAAGTGATTTATAATGGCCCTCATATTTACAATCATCATAGCATCTCATGGTTACATAATTAACATTTGGGCACTTGGCAACTAGCATATATTTACGATAGTCACAGCATCCCAGGGCCATGTAATCACGATTGGGCACCCTTCCCAGCTAGCTTCCAACAAGCAAAGTCACTTTATGACTGCATGATTTGCTTAACAACATGACTAAAGGGGCATAAAATCAGACATGAATCACTTAATAACCACTTTGATTAGCAATAAAAATTCTGGTCCCAAATGTGGCTGTAAGTTGAGGACTGCCTAGAGTATATAACATTATCAGAGATACTGCTTCTCTTCTATGCTGAATGCCAGTGTTCTCATTTGAGATGGTAGTGGTGGGTGGGATTAATATACTTTCTGAAATCATACAAATGAGCCCTGACAGCAGCTGATGTCTAAAATCTTATGTCTTTCTTATTCAAACACCAGTTTTAACTTGCACAGGAAGAAAAGCTACAAAATTATTTCTAGAAAACTACACCTTTCTTCCAGCTGGGTTGCCTAGAGCCCCTAGTGTTAAAACAGGAGAATTCTGCTATACTCTGAAGTGTCTGAGACCCTGTACTTCTTAATACTTCTATAGTAACAAGAGCTACTATTTCATTGTGACTATAATGGGAGTTACACTGATCCTTACCAGCAGGTGGATCATTACCAGTACAGTACTAAAATGGAGGGAAAGAACCTGCTTATCAAATTGCCCCATTAGCCCTAAGATTCATACAGCTTGGGTTCTTTCTTATTGAGTAATTCATGAAATTTCAGACCAGATTTTTACAGATGGTCTACAAATGTGACAAAGAGAAAGCCCAGATTTTATTTTTTTTGTTAAATTTATATCTTAGCATTTCTGCAGGAGTTCAAAGCAGCTTATACAAGGATTTCCTTTAATATTGCCCCCTCAACCAACACTGCTGGGGTAGGATTACGGAGAGAGGAACTGGCTCAAATTGATCTGGGGAGTTTCTATGGCTAAAGGTAGACTTGAATGTGGATCTCCATGGTCCTAATGCAACACCTATATACCATATTAAAATCCTCCTTTTGTTGCCTTCCCCTCATTTCCCTCAATAATTTTTGTGGCATTTTTAAATCTTGAGAAAAATTGGATAATGAGTAGAAGACCGAATAGTGCACAATGGCTTTTGATTAAGAATCTAATGCATGGAAACACTCTGAAATTTAATCTTGAACCAGGATTCAGTTAATACCAGGTAATGTTTAATTTAATTCCTAAAGGGAATTAATATAGTTGATTTGGTAACAGGCCAAACAGTAACAGGCTGTTACTTGCTTTTCCTTTATATGATGCCATCTCTATTAATGCCAATTTTACTTAGAGTATAAATTTGAACGGTGTTGAAAAAGATAAGGGGAAAAAGGAGGAGTTAAACAGGAAGCTGTTGGAGTTAAATAGGAAGCTATTTGAATTAAATAGGAAGCTGTGGATTTAAGTTGCATTCCATAAAGAATTGGATAGACACTAAGCAGAACAATTATTTCAATCATCAATAACCAAAAGGACAGTATGTCTCTTGTGTATTCTGGGCACTGTACAATATTTAACTCACATCAAATACAAATCACACAGATATAGCAGAGCAATTCTGGCAATACTCCTTGAATCTTGTTTTGATTCTCTGGTGTGCTGTCCAGCCTTCCCAAAAACTGGTACACTGATTTGACAATGGAGAGATACAAAATAAATAAGCATAACCATGAGGACTGGCCAATTCCCCTTTGAAATTTTGCTTTCAGGTGCTTTTGAATCTGTCCAGTTAGTGAAGGATAGATATAAAACAAGTGTTGAGTTATTTGTATCTGGCTTAGTTCAGCATATATTCTTGACTCTTAATAACTTGCGGCACAGTCATTAATTGAAAAAAGCTTAATTGAAATCCCCCTTGTTATAAACCAGTATCCATAAAATGCGAATACATAGCCTTAGGACACCTTGGATTATTTTCATATGGATAATTATAAGATTTTGCCTAGAATTATTTTAGGACCTAAAGACAACAGTAATTATGTTTGCCAGATCTCCATGAATTATGTTTATTGATTGGTTCATTGATTGTTCCGCTGTTTCTGCTAGAACCAGATGGGACACCAAAGAAATCTTTCAAAGGTGACTGAATTGTGATTAGTATTGACGATGAATGAGATTTCTGACCTTCAGCTGGTAATAAAGTAAAGCATGTAGAAATGTGTATATTCTTATTATTCTGTAATTCTGTGTCCAAATGAAGGAGTTTCATTTGGAGAGGAGAAGAACTCAGTCGGTGCTATGTATGTACACTGCATACTGAAACTAATAGTCAGGCGATAGTGAGGAATGCTTTAAACCAATACTGGGGAGAGTAACTTTTTGAAGTAATTGTTTCCATCCATTCAGCCCTGCTGGCATCAGATGAAACAATCACTGGAGCACAGTGTAGCCTATTTCAAAGCAGCCTCTTCTATTTGCATAAATTAGGGAGAAATTACATAAAAAATAATCTAAAGTCTCTGTTCCACACTGCTGCCCCTGCACGTGGCAGGTACACTTGTTTTCATTTCAAATGCCAATTTAATTGTTTGTTTCAGAGCGGGAAATGAACTTCAGGGTTGCTTTATCTGAAATTGAAGTTCAGTTGTCTCAGAAATTTCTATATATATAAACAACCCTAATGAGAACTTCTTAATGGCACTACAGGATGTTTAATAATTGTTAAGCCCACTTTTTAAATAAGCGTTTTCTTGCATCAGTTTTCTGCTACCCAAGCATTCATAGTCTGGGAATTAAAACAAATTGTTAAATTTTAAAAAAAGACTTCAATTCATTATTGAAGTCTTTAAAAAAAAAAAAAAAGCTAGAATTTTCAGAATAGCACAGAAAACTCCAAGACTTGATTCAGTTCAATGATGCACTGATTTCGGATATAACAAACATAGATTTGAGAACACTGTGAATGGCTTTAAAATTGGGAAACAACTATTTCCACAATTATTCACAAATGGCTGGGAAGGAAAAAGACAGAGGTAAAAAAGACAGAGGTCCATACAAAGTTAAGATACGCTGTTGTGTCATCTGCTTTCTCTATAAATTAACAGATGGCCAAGTAGAGATATTTAGTAAAAACGAAGTACTATTTTCCCTGTCCAAAATACCTGGGACTTGAGCATAGTTCCTTGAGACAAGGAAAGGTATGGATTGTTCGACGCCTTTCTCTTTTTTCTCGGCGGACACGCAGCTGGTCTAAGCTCTGCAGTTCTTCCACTTGTTTTTGTAGCTCGTCAACTTGATTTTGTAGTCCTTCAATAGTTTCCGTCAGGCTGTAAATAAATTCAGGATTGATGGAAAAGAAATGAAACAAAAAGCTGAGTGCTAAATTATATAGAATAAAATACAGATATAACATGAATAAATTGTTAGACTATTCATACAGTTTAATAGTTATTGGTTAAAGGAATTGAGTAAAATTTGGAATAAATTTGTTAAAATTTTAATTCCGGATATAATTTTTTTGGGGAAGACAACTGGAAATTGGCCGATTAAAACCAACATAAGTCGTGATAAGGTAATTGA
>JAEANM010017172.1:1334-13034 GCA_017656035.1 Myanophis thanlyinensis
ATATCACTTTTCTTAGTATTTGCTATCACAGGCTTCCTTAGAGAATGGTTGGGGAAAAAACCAAAGCAGAAGGAATTAAAGACTACTAGAAATACACCCAATAAATCTAATTTTTCTGAGGTTTCAAACCTTTAGCAAGAATTGTTCTGGACCTAACACATATCAGCCAGGTGGTGATGGGTTATCATATTTGAAGGTGAATCAGTATGACATCCACGTTCACATTATGCAACATAATATTGAAAATTAACCTAGCCTACTTTTTTTTTCTTTTTGCCTTAGATAATCTTGTGTCCCTCCTCTTCATTTGGTTTTTCAACAAAAACAACTACAGCTAAATGCAGAGCATTCCAACCTGAGTACCCCTCAGTGGCTGGAATTCAACATTTGTCTATGTCAGTGTGAATAACTATTCTGGAAATCTGCCCTTACCCCTTTTTATGAGTGTGTATGAGTTCAAGTCAGTCTTCTCCCCTGTCAAGTACATGGAGAAGTCCACAAAATTATCTTGGCTGAAGTATTTTTTCCTTACCATCTTTTTAGGATTGAGAATTACAGGTCTAAAGTCATCCAACTGGTTTCTATGCCTAAATCTCCCAGTATCTAATCTAGCATTTTTAAGCACTACACTGGATTGACTCTCTTGAAGGGAATGTGCCCAGTGGTGGGATGCAACTGGTTTTACTATCTGTACAGTGAGTGTGTATGCTGCCACATGGCTTCAAAGCTACAGCTTTGAATTCAGCCCAGGTGAATAGGAAGGCTGTGGAGGCACAGAAAACAGCTACTGTATGTAGCATGATTCAGCTGAGCTAGAAAGAAAGAAAAAAGAAGAGGGTATAGGATAGGATAGAGCAGGTATGGATGGGTGGAGCCACTACCAGTTTGTTAGAACTGGTGTGACTAGGCTGAATCCCACCACTGAATGTGCCACAGAGGAATCCCTGAATCCTTTGTTCAGTCCCTATTATCTTCTGATATAATAAATCTTCTTTGAATTAGTATAGTAGCTGTGTAAAAACACTAAATGTCCCTTTGGATGCTTTCATTCTGCAAAGTCTATTCAACATTCATTCATTAATTTTAATTACTGCATTTGTAATAATTCTCAGCAGTACTGGGGAGTTGATAATGGTATCTCTTTCCTTTGGCACAAAACATAGAAGAAACATGCCATACACTAAATAAATAAACAGAAGAAACAATTCTATAAATCTGATTGATTCCATTTTAACCCATTTCCCTTGGGTTTTGCAAGCCATTTAAGGTCTTTTATCCTGTTATATTTTATGTGAAATAAATAGCACAATATTTCACTTAAAGACTGTCCAAACAGTAAGAATATAAGAATAGTGGTTAAGTAAAAATTTGCTGTTTGCTAATTTGCTAATTGCAAGTATCTTTACATTGCTACTTCAGGCTCAGCTGAAGTTACTGTTATTCCAGATTCTTGACCCAGATTTTAGATTTAGATCTAGAGAACTTAGTGAGACAAAACAAACCCTAATATAATGGGATTTCTCTGTATATACAATATATCATGGTTCTCTGACAAATCCAATCTCTCAAACAGGTGGCATTTCTCCAGGTGACTAGGTCTAAGATCCTGATAGACTCATGGTTATTATTGAGTAAGTAGAGCCAAAACTAAGAGGGTTTGTTTGTTTGCTTGTTTAATTTATGTAACCAATTTTATAGACACCCATCTCAGTCAATGAGTCTGGGCATCTAACAATTCAATGTGTATAAGCAGCACAATCTTCTCCCTGTGGTCTATTATCTTCTTACCATCTTACCATCTTCTTCAAATTTCCTTCATTTCTTTTTCTTGCACAGATATACTAAAGGAACCCCACCCTGTTTTTTTTTAATGTATTCATTGCCATCCTTAAGTCATTCCCTATCTTGGTCTTCCTGACCCATCCATACAGATTCAGGCTTTCCTGATATTCTGTTTTAATTCTTCTTTCCATTAAACTTTAAAGTTTATCCATTTTGTTTGTCAGGTTATGGAAAAAGCTCTTTGTGTAATCACTCATGTGTGAGTGTTATATAGCATCTTTTCTTTATCATGTCTGGATGTCCTTCAAAACATGTCCTTCAAAACATTGTCCACAATGTGTATGTGCTTCAAAACTTTTAAAAGAAATATTACTAAATTTGGAATAATAATATTATTCCGCATACAGTATAACTCCATTCCATTTTGCTTATAGTTAGGAAAGTATGAATTTGCTAAGTTCACAATATAAATTAATTTCTTCTCATGCTTATTTTTGGCTTGTTTTAATACCTTGTTTATGAACACCTCAAAAAAGAACACGTGGCTTCCCTATCACTGCAACTGTCTTTTGGACAACTTTCAGCAAACTTCTATCAAAAGATTGACATGAAATTTAAAAAAAATCTGTGATAATATGCTTGCTTCCAGGATTTATACATATCAGTTTATGGGCTCATGTCAAAACTCATCTAAACATGTATCACTCCCTGCATTTATTGAACAGCAAATCCATTTTTCATGTAGCTAAAATGACAATATGTCAACAAAAGAGAAATTCTCTTATGAGCATGAAATAAAAAGTGACTAAAAGTGAAATTACACCATCCATTCTCACTGATTTCTCTTCTCATTATTCATATTTTTTAAATTTTGATGCTAAAAAGGGGTCGAATATCCAATATTTTCAGATTTTACACACAAATATCAAACAGTAAAGCAATGACTTCAGTTAAACAGAATTAACATTCAGTTGTGAATCTACAGCGTCTTTTCACATTAAAATGACTCATGAATTAACAGAGAAAAGTGAACATAATTTGTAATATCTCTTCTGTCTACAAAGATGGAAGAGATTAGCTCCTGTTCAGGAAAAAGGGAATCTACCTTATGATTCAAAAGGACTTTTAGCAACTTTATTAAATACTTGGATAGAACAGAACAGAACAGAATTCTTTATTTGCCAAGTGTGATTGGACACACAAGGAATTTGTTTTTGGTGTATATGCTCTCAGTGTATATTAAAAGAAATGGTACATTCATCAGGAATCATAAGATACAACACTTAATGATAGTCATGGGGTACTAATAAGCAGTCAAATCATACTAGGAGACAATAATCAATATAAATTGTAAGGATACAAGCAACAAGTTATAGTCATAGTGGGGTGGGTGGGTGATGAAATGTATTAGGGTGGGTAGGTGATGAGAATAATAGTAACACAGACAATAAATAGTTAGATAGTATTGAGGGAATTATTTGTTTAGTAGAGTGATGGCATTTGGGGAAAAAGCTGTTCTTGTGTCTAGTGGTTCTTGTGTACAGTGCCATATAGTGTCATTTTGAGGGTAGGAGTTGAAACAATTCATTTCCAGGATGTGACTGGTCCTTAAATATTTTTCCAGCCCTCTTTTTGACTCATACAGGTCCTCAATGGAAGGCAGGTTGGTAGTAACTTTTTTTTCTGTAGTTGATAGAGGTGTTAGTATGGGAGGGTTTCTCCTAAAATCTACAACCATTTCTACAGTTTTGAATGTGTTCAGTTCCAGATTGTTCCAGTTGCACCATGAGGCTAGTTGTCTGTATGCGGATTCATCTTTCTCAAATGAGACCAATCACTGTTGTATCACCTGCAAACTTCAGTACTTTAACAGATGGATCTTTTGAGGTGCAGTCATTGGTATAGAGAGAGAAGTGGAGAGAGCACACAGCCTTGGGGGGGGAGCTCTGCTAATTGCACATGTATCTGATGTGATTCTGCTTAGCTTCACCTGCTGCTTCCTGTCTGTTAGGAAGCTTATGATCCACTTACAGGTGTGTTCAGGTACAGATAGCTGGTTTAGTTTCATTAGAAGAATGTCTAGAATGATGGTGTTGAATGCTGAACTAAAATCTATAAAGAGGACCCTTAGAGATTCAAGATATTGTAGGATGTAGTGCAAAGTCATGTTAACAGCATCATCTGTTGATCTATTTGCTCGGTATGCAAATCACAAAGGGTCTAACAGCGGATCTGTGATGGTTTCCTACACATATGGAGCATAGAATGTGAACTCAAAAGAACACAGTCATAATCTACATAGTCACCCTGCATAAGACTTAGACTTTCAGAAGATTTTGTTGTCCGTTTCATCTAAAACTAAGATGTATTTATAATACGTTTACTCTATAGCAGTAGACTCTCCACAGCTTATGCATTTCAAAATAATGAAAGTAGTTATTGACTTACAAGAATTCATTTAATAACTGAAGTTACAATGACACTGAAAAAAAGTGACTTATGATCATTTTTCACACTTGACTATTGCAGCATCCCCATGATCATGTGATCAAAATTTGAATGCTTAGCAACTGGCTCATATTTATGATGGTTGCACTGTCCCAGGTTCATGTGATCCCCTTTTGTAGTCTTCTGACAAAGTCAATGGGAAAGCTAGATTCACAACTATGTTACTAACTTAACAACTGCAGTGAATCACTTGTGGCAAGAAAACTTGTAAATAAAAAAAAACCTCAACAACTGTCTTGCTTAGGAACAAAATTTTAGGCTCAATGTGGTTGTAAGTAGAGGACTACCTGTACAATAAAACTTTTAAGCTAAAAGGATTATAAAAACAATAAAAACAACACTATCATCAAACAGTTTGATGACAATGACTCATTTTCCCATCAATTCTCTGAAATGAGTTTTTAATAAAAATGGGGAGGCTATTCTTACATCTGGATGCACCAACAGAAAAGGCCCATCTCCAATGCGCATCTTCCCTAGATCATAAAAGTTTTTCTAGGATTGTCACATCAGGCAGATCAAAATTGGGTAAAGAAAATGTTTCTTGAGGTTTTGGGCTGTCCAGCCATATTCAAATGTCATATGTTCATGTCAGCACGTCCTTGCCAATAACAAGATCCTTGCATTCTAGACCAACTGAAACATTCAAATAATCTTCTAGATAAGTCTAGATAAGTAGTGATAAGGTCATGAACTACATCTTTGATCTGCAGGAGGAGCCACATCTTTGATCTCCAGGAAGAGCCATCTGAATTGGACCAAAGATCCTACTCTATCTATTTAGTAATAGCTGTAAATGCAGGAGGATCCCCAGATTGTGAGCCTTCTCCTTCATACGCAGTGCCACCCATCCAGAGACAATATTGGAAACAACATCAGAGACATTGACCCTAATAACCCCCAGACATTATAGTATCTTAATGACTATTATCAAAAATATACTATATGATGGTATATGTTTTCATGAATTGGACTTCATTAGAGGCAAAATAAATATATCAGCTTACATTTATATTGGTAGGGTAAGAAAATGAAAACTTCCCTATAAAATGCAAGGAATAAAAAAGATGAAGATTCTCATGCTATATTAAAAAATTAATGAAAAACATAAATACATAACCCATCATTATGAAAGCTACAGCAGCCACTTCTTGGAACATTTGACTTAGAGCTCTAATATGGAATCTTAATAAAAGTATAGCCTGAAAGGATTGTAGCAAAAAGCTTCTTAAGGGACCAATGACCCTTATCACCTCTGGCATTCACTGGGGACAAGTAAAGCCACAGAAGATGTGGTGCATTTCAGAAGAACGCAGTTTCATGCAAAAAGAAATGCTAATTGGCTTATTGTACTCCTTTGGTGAAAGTAAATTGTCCCCTTTGATCTGTGGCATGAGATTTATTTTGAAACATCAAAGTGTTCTCCAAAAAAACTGAACAAGGATGAAAAGCTACACAAGCACTGAATTTTCCTGTCCTTTGAGGAATGGGGGTGAATAATCAGTATTCCAAGTGTTGAGAGAATGGAAATTTGTTAAAGAGTTAGAATTGTGAAATAACAGCTCCATAAGGATTTGTTTTTGCCATCTGTATTATGTCAAAGCTATTCAAAAAGTTTTAAAATAGTTACTTTCAGAGTAATATCCTCTATAAGAACAATAATTTGGCTGCATACCCATTGACTTTTTTTTTTTTTAATTGTAGTATAAAGCAGACTCATTATTTTTACTTTGTGTTCATGCATGTAGCTATTTGCCTTTCAGAACCATCTTAAAAGGCTCCAACTGGTATGCAACCCTTATTGTCAACCCAGAAGCTGATCTGTCCAAAGCCATTTTGAGGCTTCAGTGCTGTCATACTGGAGTGACAAATAGGGCGGGGGGATTAGAGATGGCTGGGATTGTGTAGTCAAAATAAAATACTTTCTCTTGGGAACCAAGGATGTTTTCGCACCTGGCCAAATGAAGGAGGAGTGATGTCACCAGAACAATGGACATTGTCATGATTGGGCCATTTAACTGATTGTTTGGGAATGAGAGGAAAACTTTTACTTTTAATTAGGTAAAAACCAAGGACTTTCAGAATTGTTTTTCACCAGATATGTGCCAGTAAGATATTTCCAATAAAGCTATTCTTTGAGGAATCCACCTGTCTTGAAGTTTTTGCTTGCAATGGATCTATTACTTGGAACTCTGACACTTGTATTGCCCTGACACTTATAGTGTTTAGAGCCAAGCTTATACCATAATCTACTTCTGTATGGTTCAGATGTGGTGGAATGTAGTGAAGAGGTGAATCCTTGTGGGAAGAGATTGCATTCCAGAGAAATAAGAGGTATTTCTTCCAAATATTTTGCATTATAAAAAGAAGGTAAAGACATCCCCAATCTAATAGTTTACTGTTATATGGGTGCAAAGGAAGCACACAGACTTGGAAAATGGTTGAAGTCCCTTTATTCAGATCCCAATATGTTCTGCCTCAGCTGCAGGTAGGCAGCAACTTTTATAGCAATCTGTCAGCCTGCAGCCAATCACATTCAACTGTTTTCCCATGGTACACATGGACTATATGATAAATCACTTCTGTGCATATGCATACACAACATCCCCTCCTGCCTGGCTGGTTTCAACCATCCTTGTGGCTCACATTGCAGGCATACTCACTGAGATAGGCTGGTTGATAGTGCAACCTCTCAGATCTGTACATACCTGGACTCATTTCTGTTGTGTGTTTACTGGATCTGGTTGCCTCTGGAGCTCTCTCAGTCTACTGCTCTCTCTGTGGCTGTTGGGCCTCTGTGGCAGATGTGCTCTGTCATCTCTGAATTCCAGCACCAGGTAATAGTATAGTGGTTCCTTTTTCCATTACCACTCATTGTCATCTTTTTAACTTCTTTGAATGCAACATCTTATATCTGTCCCCAGGACCAGGTCGCTTTTTTATCTAGCTGCCGATTGAGGGGTTCAGTGACCATCACTTTTTCTTTGAGGAAAATGCTGTAAAAATTCAAGAGTCCAAGGAATGCTTGCAGGTTGGTTTTGTTGGTGGGTGGGTGTGCTTCCTGGATTGCTCTGATTTTGTCATTCATTGGGTGAATATCCTGTAGCCTAGGAATTCAACCTCGGGAACAGCTATTTGGCATTTCTCTTTTTACCTTTAAGCTGGCTACCTGAAATCTTTGTAGTAGCATTCGAGGTCAGCTGAGTTCCTCTCAGGTCATGGCGGCTATCAGGACATCATCAAAATAGGGGATGACTCCTAGTATTCCCTGTAACAGATGCTCCATTAAGCATTGGAATAATCCTGGTGCCATACTGACTCTGAATTGGAGATGGTTGCATTTAAAAGCCCCTCAGTGTGTGACTATCATCTGTGCCTCTGCTGTTTCTTGGTTGGCTGGCAGCTGCTGGTATGCTTGAGCCAGGTCAAGCTTGGTAAAGATTTTCCCTTGGCCCAATGAGTGTAGGAGGTGCTGGATGATAGGTACAGGGTATGCATGTAGTTGCATGGCTTTGTTTATTGTGCACTTGTAGCCAGCACAGCTTCTTACTGATCCATCTGGTTTTATGGGTGTCCCTATGGATGTCTCCAATTTCATGTGGTCTACTGGTTCTAAGACCCCCTGCTTCCCTAATTTATCTATTTGTTCATCTACTTTCAGCTTAAGTGCAAAAGGGACTCTTCACAGTTTCATTCTTATGGGTGCTCCCACCCCCTGGGTTTAGGCTAAATGAAATTGACATACCCTTATACTTGCCTAGTTCACTGTTGAACACATCTGCACATTTCTTGGCCAGCTCATTCGTCATCTGGTTCCCCCAGGCTATGGACTCCCAGTATATCCATTCCTAGGGCATCAAAACAATCCATCCCTAATAGACTAGGGAGGTTTCCCTTAACTATTATGATGGCTAGGTACTCTTTGAAGTCCTTATAAGTGACTGGGAAGAGTCTGCACCACACTATGGGAATGTGGTTTCCCTGATAGGCCTTGAGGATTTTTTGGAATCATTGCAGTTTGTCTTTTGAGAAGTGAGGAATTATTTCCTTGATTCTTTCCCAAGCCATTATGGTGATGGCTGACCCTGTATCCAGTTCCATGCCACAGGGGTTTCTGTGATCTGTACTGTGACTCTGGTTTTAGATCTTCACAGCTTTCTTTCTCTTGGATTAGCTGCTGTATTTGGTGAGTCCATGTCTTTATGGTGAAGCAGCCTTCTTCCATTTCATGTTGTTGTGTTGGTCCCCTTTGGTTTTGTCCAGTTCTTTGCAAAGGGGGTTGTATTGAATTGAGAGTTGCTGTGCCCACCTGGCATGGTGGCTCTGCATACTCTGGATAGCTGCCCCTTCTTTTGGCACCTTTAGCAAATGGCCCACTGGTATTTGCATAGTGAACAGGCATGGTTCCCACCACAGCCCCCACATATGGGGGAGGGGAGATTCACATCTTCTGTCTGTCTTAATATTCTGGGTTTTTTAACATTTATTGTACAAGTATAGTAAAAAAATAGACTATAATGTATTTTAACCATGTTTTTGTAGAGTGATTTTCTAAGAGTTATTAATAGAGTGAATTATTAATTTATTTCTAAATTAATAAATAAATTAGGAATGAAAACTCTGTCTTAAACTTTTTTCCTTCCTTGGATTAGGATGGGCCATAGTAAACAGGCAGCAGCCAATTCTTCTATTGGTAAATACTAACCTCCTATCTGATCAAGCAAAAAAGAAAATAAACAAATGAAAGTCTATATTCAATGAAAATTACGGAACCAAAAGACAAGAGAATTAAACCTAAACTTATATTACAAGGGAGGAAAATGGGGTTAGTAGCTCACTGATATTTTTTATTTTATTTTAGTAAACATCCCTGTGGAAAATTATAGGTCATTTGAAAAATATAACTGAGTATTTATCAATATAAAATAGATAAAAGTGTAACACTAAATAAAGTGTATTAGCATTTCTGCTCCATTATCTTTAAGTATCAAGCCCAGCTAAAATTGTGCCCTCACATCTTGTACAAATTAAAATATTGCTACTTGGAGCTTATCTCTGCTGTAGATGTCAGATTGGACATTTCAAATTCTATCTTTCCTGCAATGATAAAGATGTCCTCCTATCCTAATATCTGCAAATTATATTTGGCAGAGAGCTGCTGTATTAGAAACACAATCATAATTGAGACATTTAAATGGCCTCTGAACAAGAAACTCTCTTCTGTACATCTGGTGCTTCTTCGAAACTTAAACAGCAGAGATTTCATTTTAATTTGTTTAATGCCATGTTCTTGTCTATAATGATGGCTGTGAACTACCTCACTAATTTCTCCATGTCAATTTCATACACAGTGATTGTAGTTTGAGAACAGATTTTTTCAGGTAAATTCTCTTTGCACTAGGAACAAACCAACTTTACTGCAAGCAGGAGCATCACATATAGATGTTCTTCTCTGCAAACATCAAGACATTGCCTACAGGTTGTTCAATACAAGCAAATGTCTATGAAAGATAAAATGTGTTTTCTAGCTGATCATTTTTCAGTCCAGAATAAATTATCCAGCATGAGTACCCTAAATCCCTTAAGACTGGCTTGCATTGTTTTATTATGCTCCAAAAAAATAACTCCAAACAAAAAGCTTAGAAACCATGAGAAAACCTCTTAAGAATCTACCACTAGCATTAGTTTTTGTTAATAACTCTAAGAAGACCTAACCCTAAGCCTATATTCATTTTCCCTGGCAAAGTGATCTTCCAATGTATTCTACTGGCGTCCACATTGCTTACATTTAGAAATCCTCTAAGAATCTATCTCTAGCATTAGTTTTTGGCCATGTCACCAAGTAGACCGAACGCTAACACTAACCTAGATTTATTTTCATTGGCAAATGTATTTTCCCATATATTTTACTATAGTCTGCAAATAACTTTATATGAAAAGCTTTCCATATCCCTTTCCTTAGAAAATAGCTTAAAAACTATCCCCACCACTAGTTTTTGGCCCTAATTCCAAGTAGTTCTAACCTTAACTCTAACCCAGGATTCATTTTCATTGGCAATGGGATTTTCCCAGGTATTTTACTGGGATCTAGAAAGAACTTGGAATAAACTATCAATGTATTTTTTCCTTAGAAAATTGCTAAGAATCTATTCCTAGCATTACTTTTGGGAAAACATTGATATACTGTACATGCATTGTTTATTTTTACTGCATTGTGCAATTTTACTAAATTTGTGAAAAGAATTGGAACAAGATTTCTATGAAATATTGTTAAAAGTTTTGAAGATCATCTTGGCTCTAAGAAGTTGAAAGTAAGCGTTAAGAAACAGAAGTATGCAGATAAAGTATTCCTAGATAAGATAAAAAATAAATTATGTCCTAAACTCACTTTTCCATGATAGCCAGTATGACACTTTTTGCAGTTGCAAATCCATATATCCAATCTAGTAACTATTATCCATGTTTCTACAAGCCAATGATTTTCAGTTGGACTGGATGCAAAGCTCAGAATTTTCAGCAACCAGTCTATATAAAATTCATCTTAATATATTTAAGGAAAGTTGATCTCTGTCAATATTTCCCAGACTGTGGAAGTTCCAGATGCATGGTCCAGATCCTAGAATTCCTCAATCATGGTCTCACTTGCTGAAAATTTTGAGAGGTATAATCCAGAGGAAGGATTGGTTGAATCCATTGAGTATATTGACTTGTAATTACAATGATAGTTTGCCCATTAAAAATTGTATTTAGCTACTTGATTAAGATGAAATGATGTACTACATTATTTCAAGCCTCATCAAAGGCTGGTTTTGATTACCATTTTAAAAAAAGCAAAGTTCTATGGAGATGTTTAGCTAGATTAAATGAATTAGTGGCTTCTCCTCCTCTTTCTCTTTCTCCTCCCATGATTGTTCCTACTGATGCAGCAATATGAAAAACCAGCTTGCTATACAGTTATATCTTATATCAATCTGAGAAAATTTTCTACAGTTTTCTACAGTGTGATGAAAGTGGAGTTATTGCTGTGGCTAATAACTACTGCATCTTGGCCTATTTTCAAGTGAGTTATCATCCAAAACTTTCACAGGATAAGGAAGGTTAGTTTAAGTCAGAAAAAAAGGTTGGAAAGCTGTGGACAATGGAAAATAAGTCAATAGGGGTTAGGAGTGGGAGGCACCGTGTTACGGTGGTTCTCCTCCTTCCTCTCCAGCCGCTCGCAATTTGTGCTGGCAAGGGGGGCAGAGATTGACCCCAAAGCACCTAATATGTGGCGTGCCTCAGGGGTCGGTTCTCTCGCCCCTTCTGTTTAACCTCTATATGAAGCCACTGGGGAAGATCATCTGTGGCTTTGGGGTGAGTTTTCACCAATATGCAGATGACACTCAACTGTATATTTCCACCCCAGGCCAC
>JAEANM010017173.1:0-13034 GCA_017656035.1 Myanophis thanlyinensis
TAAATAAATAAATAAATCATTCTGGTTGCTCTTCTCTGCATTCTTTTTAGAGTCTCAACATCTGTTTTTATAGTGTGGTGACCAAAACAGGATGCTTAGTCTAGATGTGGTGGTAGTCACATCTAGTAGTCACACATTCTGATATCAGGTGACAATTGATATCTTGAAATTGTAACCTAGAAGTCTAATGGAAACGAGGACAGCACATGGAGTAGTGGTATTACATGAATGTACTGAGGTATACCTATATAAATATATTTTAATAATCAGCCACCCATATAAATATATTTTAATAATCAGCTGGCTTACTGTTATTATATTACTTAGCTTTTGAAAATAAAACTGAAATATGTTCTGTCATTTTTTTGTTTTGTTTTTGACAATCTGCCACAAAATAACACCAATTGCAGATTCTGGCTTAGGAGCAGTTGAGAATCTTATTTATATTAGGTAGGGTTGAACTGATGTAGTCTTAAAATGAAGAAGCGCCAATGTTCACAGAAGAAGAAAAGCAAAGTCTGCAGGAAGTCTAAAGATGTATTTCATTTCCCCAAAGCCACCTGGACTGTTTTATTTGGGTTTTGTTTTTTTACATTTTTACCTGGACTGTTTTCCAACAAATAGGTGCAACCAGGAAGTAGATGAATTGAACGCCTCATGAATTCCCATTTAAAGTTTAATGACTGTTTCTATGTATTGGCTTTCCTGGGTCTGGTTTATTTTCTCCCAGAGTAAATATATTTGTCAGATAAGAGAGAACAATGCTATCTGCACCTTGTAAATTATCTGAAATTCATTGTTTATCTTTGGGAAGGATTCAAACAATGCATGTCAGAATTGTGCCACGGCACGCACTTCTCAAAACAATACTACAACCAGAAGAATACTTACATTTATTTATTTTTATGTTCCTTTTGTTGGAATATGATTCATCTCTAGTCTTCCATGGAAGCCCTTTGCCCTTCAAGCAAAACCCAGGTAGTCCTCAACTTACGACCACAATGGGGCTCAAAATTTCCATTGCTAAGAAGACAATTGTGCTTTGCCCCATTTTACGACTTCTCTTGTCATTGTTGTTAAGTGAATCACTGCAGTGGTTAAGTTAGTAAAATGGTTGTTAAATGAATCTGGGCTTCCCTGTGGACTTTGCTGGTCAGACGGTCACAAAATGGAATCATATGATCCTGCGATATTGCAGCCATGGGAAATACAGGTAATCTTTGATTTACAATTGTTCATTTAGTGACCATTCAAAGTTACAACAGTGCTGAAAATAGTGACTTATGACCTTTTTTTACACAACCGTTGCCACATCCCTATGATTAAAATTCAAACGCTTGGCAGCCGGTTCATATTTATGGCAGCTGCAGTGTCCTGGGATCATGGGATTACATTTTGCAACCTTCTGGCCAACAAAGTCCATGGGGAAGCCAGATTCGCTTAACAACCCTGTTACTAACTTAACCAATGCGATGCTTCACTTAACAGCGGTGGTAAGAAAAGTTGTAAAATGGAGTAAACTCCCTTTACAAACGTTTTCCCTTAGCAACATAAACTTTGGGTTCCATTGCAGTCGTAACTTGAGGACTACCTGTATTTAGGACAGTTGTCAAGTCCCCCGCCCGATTTTGATCACATGACCATGGGGATGTTGCAATAGTCGTAAGTATGAAAAACGGTCATAAAGGACTGTGGTCGGTGCTGTTGTAACTCAAAGAATGGTTGTACATCAAGGATTATTTGTAGACATTAGATGGGACAAAACTTTCGACAATCTCAGAGCTGTGTCCAGATATTTGGGGGACCATGTTCTGCCCTGCAGCTGGGTTATATCTCTCTTTGACACAGCTTGGAATTGCTACCCTTGTCTAAGATTGTGATGTTTTAATTTGAGGGTAGGTCATTTCAGTAGTGGAATTCAATTTTTTTTTACTACCGGTTCTGTGGGCGTGGCTTGGTGGGCGTGGCTTGGTGAGGTCATGTGACTGAGTGGGCAGTTTCTGTAAGCAGGGCAATAAAGATTAGGCTAGAAGCAACACCAGGATGTTTCTTTCCTGCCTTCCTTACAGGATTAACCCTGTAAAGTGGAAAAAAAAAAAGATTTCTTCTAAGAAGTGGTTCTCCAAACTGCTTAGAAAATTTACTACTGGTTCTAGCAAACCTGCTAGAACCGGCTGAATTTCACCTCACGTTAAGGGAACCCCATAAATCACCATAGGGTTAGCTTGCTTTTGACTTTTAATGGTTTAAGGGTATCCAGACAATGGTAGCAACAGCCACTTTTAATTGCTTTTAATTGTCTTTATATTTAATGCTCAGTGCTGCCCACAGTCACCTGTTGATATGAGTGGCTATGAAAATAAATTAAAATAAATAAATCACAATTATGACTTAGTAAGATCTGTGAATTAGAGAAATATTAACTCTGGGTAAAACGTATTTTTAAAACTTTAATTTCAAATCCAGCTTGGTTTCCGATGACAGCCCTATCATTCATTGGCCGTTACCTTCCACAGGTATGTTGTTTTGCCTGCCCAATTGACATGATATTTCTTAATGGTCTCCTATCCGTGTAATCATAAGATCCAACTTTATGTAGCTTTTGGACAGCAGCCAGGATTAGTCAGGTGCTCTCATTTAGTAGAACTTTTCAATGTAAGATACTCTGAAACTAATTTCTGGTGATTTTATTCATACAGTCATGAAGTTTTCTTGGCAACAAAAGATTGTACTGACTTCTTAAAAGCAAGCCAGTCTAGTAAATTATATGTACATTGCAACAGAAGAAGAAAAAAGAAAGAACACTATTCATTTTACTAAAATACTTTTATTACAATTATAACTTTACATTTTGCTCTAATTCAATATATATAATTAGAAAACCATATAGAAATAAATATTTCTTTAGTTAGGAACATACATCCTAGAGGAAAGAAACCACAACTGGAATTCTAGCTGGAAAACAGAAAAGATAAAAATTCACAATGCTAAGAGTCTTGGAGGAGTTTATAAAGAACATAGCAAATATTAAAACTAATAAAGAAAAAGCTTTTTTTAAAAAAAAAAAAATCCAACAGATGGTACAACCCTACATGAGAACTTTTCATTAAAAGATGGTGCTATTGAGAAAGAAACAGTATCAGTGGATGGACAATAAATTGTCCAAGTATTTCAACATTGAGGACTAGTAATATATATTTTTTATTATTCAGTATTATTTAGAGCCATGTTTCTCAGCCTCAACCAGTTTAAGGTGGGTAAGATTTGGAATTTCCCAGCCAGCATGCTGGGGAATGTCCTATGTTGGCCGAGGAATTCTGGGAGTTGAAGTCCACACATTTTTAAGTGGCTGAGGGTGAAAAACACCGATTCAGAGGGAAGAATGGACTCGTTTTGGAAAATCCAAACTTAAGCAAAGTACTAAAACTCAGTCACCTTAGCAGGTAGGGTCTACTCTGTATTTTAAAAAGTCGATTGAATCGTCTTTCCCAGCAGAGCCTACAACCAAACACACACACACACACACACACAGAGACAGCCACACTTCTCATTTCTACATTCAGGAGAGATTGTGCATCAAAGTGACTTCCAAATGATGACCCATCACATCTCTCTTGGCTTTCTTGGACTTGGCCAAGGACAAAGATGTGATTAGACTAGAATTGGCTGTCCAGCCTACAAACCAGTCCCCTGGATTTTGCCTATGGGATTATGGGAGCTGCAGTCCCAGAGAAAACCAGATTTGGAGTTCATTTAAAGAGACAGGCCAGTTTTACAGCCATGAGGGTACAATGGAAAACCTTGTGCTTTGAAAACATGCCATGCCATCTCTTCAGGGTTTCTCACTAAGTGGAAAAAGAGAGTGAAAAAAGTGGTGAAAAGCTAAGTTGTCCATCACACAAGGTTCATTTGTGATTTCAGAGCTTCACACAGCTCTAAAAGGTGTACAGGTAGTCCTTGACTTATGACTGCTATTGGGACCAGAATATCTGCAGCTAAGCAAGGCAGCTGTTAAATGCATGCCGCCTGCCAAATGCTTGAATTTTGATCACATGACTGTGGGGGGATGCTGCAACAGTTTATAAAGTGAGGATCAGCCATAAATCACATTTTTCAGGACTGTTTTAACATCGAACAGTCCCTAAATGAAATGGTTGTAAGTCGAGGATTACAATAGCGTGTGTATGTATGTGACAGCGGAGCTGGTGGCAGATTTGGACAATCTGGACAGGCCCTTGGGCCAGTCCTGGAGTTGGGGGAAGCCTCTGATGGGTGCTCTGTCAGAGATCAGTGGGGAAGAAGAACAGCTGGAGCCTGTTTCAGATGCGCGTATGTGCAGATTGTCAGGAGAAGGGAACAACTAAGGAGCAGGGGTCGACTCGGAAGTAAAGGCACAAGTGGATGCTGAATGGCCCCTCCCATGGGAAATAAATAGGAGCAAAAGGGGAGTGTTGTTTGTAGGAGACAATTAGTTTGCTCATTATTGTGAAGATTTGCTTATGTACAGAGACTCATTGCTAAGTATTTCAACTGGAAACTTAGCCTGGCAATTATCCAAGGACTGATAAGATCTGTTTTTTGCAATAAAACCTTGAAAGATTTAATGCCGGGGACTGGATGTGAATGAGAAGAATTCACAGTAACCAAATATAAAGCGTTTTTTTCTGGACCAAAAGCCTGTTTCGTGCTTCTGTTAAGCCTGGGTCAGAACAGTATGTATGTATGTATATATTCTTAATCGTAACTCCTTGTTTCCTAATCTTACTGATCTGAAGAGATGTTTTCTTTGGGTTGTTGACTTTCAGTCTGGATTGTTTTAAGACACGTTAACAAGATGGGCGAACCACTGCCACACACTCAGCTTATGGTTCAATAACTGCAATACCCTTAACCCAATTACTAAGTAAACTCATTTTCTTGGACAGAACATACATGTAAATAAGCTGAGCCAAGCAAGCCGAATTTGCACAACGGGGCAAGACGCAAACAAGCTAGTTTAAAATTAAGCCGGTTTGAGTACATTGTCTGGCGGTAAGCACTGGATTTGCAACTGACTCAGTGGTGCTGCGTGTTCACACCTGGATATCTTGTGTGAACTCAATCAAGAAAATGGATAGATTGATCCGAGCCATAGTTCAGTTAAATATGGGTACCATCTTGTGCGTCCTCCACATTTCCAGCTCTGCCACTCCACTGGTCAATGTGGAAAGAGAAAGCATTTTCAGACCGGATATTTCTTCGTTAATAAGGCAATGTCCTTTTCACATCTGTTGACCCAGTCTTGGAAGAGATGGCAAATGTAGTAGCCTGTGAGTTTCATAAAGAAGGCGTTGTCAGGTTCCAGAGGCTGAGCTGGTTCAACTGGACCTGGCGCGATGCCCAAGGAAGACATGATGGATTTAAGGTTATTCTCCAGACCCAGACAGTGTAGGCGCGAAGTATCCAGCTGATGGTGTAATTCAGCTTCCAATGGATTCAGATCCATTTGCTGGCATTTCACGCCGGCTAAATACACCGGCAAATTGGAGAAAGTGGAGGCGTTCTGCTGCAGCCGCTCCTTGTCGGTGAGACCCAGCCAGTCTGTGGCAGACAGCGTTGGCAACGGGAGTCCTGGAAAGGGCTCAATGGTTGGGTTGAAATCAGGATCACAAAAAGGTCTCCCCTGGTGATGCACCTAAAACAGAGAGAAACCATACCATTAAATTCTTTGCAAGGTAGATTCTTGGATGTTCAGAAAGTTATGGGCGCAATCTCGTTATGACTATTGGACAGAGTATATACCAACATTAAACATGGCTATAATATTTAATTTCGTTGCACGAGGTGCAATGACAATAAAAGGAAATGAGACTAAATTAAACTAAATTACAAGTAGCCCTCGAATTACAACTGCAATTAAATCCAAAATGTACATTGCTAAGCAAGACAGTTAAGCGAGTTTTGCCCAATTTTATATTTCTTGCCACATCTGTTCAGTGAATCACTGCAGTTGTTAAATGAGTGAATCTGACTTTGCTAGTTAGGAGGTCGCAAAAGGTGATCATGTGCCAGTTGCCAAGTGTCCTAATTTTTGATCACATGACCATGGGGATGCTGCAACATTTCTAAGTGTGAAAAACAGCCAGAATCAGTGGTGGAATTCATTTTTTTTACTACTGGTTCTGTGGATGTGGCTTGGTGGGTGTGACTGGGGGGGGGTCATGTGACTGGGTGGGCAGTTTCTGTAAGCAGGGCAAAAAAGATTAGGCTAGAAACAACACCAGGATGTTTCTTTCCTGCCTTCCTTACAGGATTAACCCAGTAAAGTGGAAAAAAACAAAAGGAGATTTCTTCTAACAACCGGTTCTCCGAACTGCTTAGAAAATTTACTACTGGTTCTAGCGAACCTGCTAGAACCTGCTGAATTTCACCAATGGCCAGAATGGTCACTCTTTTCATGACTGCTGTAGAATAAAACACAGTCCAATAGATTGTAGAAACACGGTTGCATGGTATTTTATGCTGTGCCCTAAAATTTGAGTTGTTCTTTAAAATGAATTTATCTCCTTTTTCTATCTCTTAACTCTGTCCACCCACCCCTCTGACTGTTTTCTAAGGTTCTAGGTCAAAGAATACACACATCATTTGTCTGAGATGCTGAAAAAACCCCAAGGATTATTAACAAAGCTGTCTCCATCCAGCTGTTATGGTATTACAGCTTTTATTTCAATGTTTTATCAAAACATTTGTTTTGAGAAAAACGCCCAGCTCCTTTGTTTTGGAGAAAAATCATTATCAATTTGCATTGAACTAAAGTCCCTTCTTCTTTTCTAATACTGGATGCTTTGTAAATTAAATAAAAACCATTTCCACCCCTCCTCTGCCCTAGATAGAGCCCCATACCCTCCGTTCATTTGTTCCACTTATATTTAAGGACTCACATAGTTTGACAGCAGTTGTCCTGAGCTCAGTTGCATGGTGAGGGTGAGATTGTGTGTCCTTTTAATCTCTACGGCTATCTCTTGCTGGGGGCGAGAGAATTCAGAGCACATCGGCAAATCTACTGTAGAGAGAATCAAGAGGTCAGTTAGACCCAAGAGCTAGTAACTAAACATTTAAACACCCGTATCAATAATACTATGAATATTGTCCTGTGGTGTTTTGTTTTTTTTTTGTTTTTTTTTTGCAGGCCACAGAACCTAGAAGACAACCATAGTGGGTGGAGAGAGTTAAGAGGCAGAAAAAGGAAAGGAAAATTAAAAATGAAATTAAATTAGAATTAGCATCTTAAATAATAACTCAAATTTTAGGGTACAGCATCAGAAATGGGGAAGGATGAAAAATACTACAGAGCAGTGTTTCTCAAGCTTAGCAATTCTTGAGGGAAGCAGAGAGGGGAAAGGAGAGAGGGGAGGGGAGGGGAGGAGAGGAGAAGGGGAGAGGGGAGAAGAGGAAAGTGGAGGGGAGAGGGGAGGAGGAAAGAGATTGAAGGAGAGGGAAGTAGAGGGAAGAAGGGAGAAAGAGAGTAGAATAGAAGGGAGTGGATGGGGTGGAGAGGAAAGGAATTCCTATTGAATGAACATATCATGCATGTATTACTTAACCAAAATGTTACTTAACTAATACGTTACTACTGAAATGTTGGGGAATATTAGCAGATATAATTTTTATATAATAGAATGTAAGTTAACAATTTGATGGAAAAGATCAGAGGTTGAAAGACGATATTACCATACATGCTTGTAATATCATTGGCATTAAAAGGGAATATTGAATAAGAATAGAACAGAATAGAATAGAATAATGGAAATGGAATAGAATAAGAATAGAATAGAGTAGAATAGAATAGAACTCTTTATTGGCCAAGTGTGATAAGACACACAAGGAATTTGTCTTCGGTGCGTAGGCTCTCAGTGTACATTAAAGGAAACGGTTCATTCGTCAGTAATCGTAAGATACAACACTTAATGATAGTCATGGGATACAAATAAGCAGTCAAATCATACCAGGAGACAATAATCAATATAAATCGTAAGGATACAAGCAACAAGTTATAGTCCTAGTGGGGTAGGTGGGTGATGGAACGATGAGAATAACAGTAATGCAGACTTAATAAATAGTTAGATAGTATTGGGGAAACTATTTGTTTAGCACTACTTCAAAAAAACAACAATCTGTATATATTAATGTTAGGATTATATAAGTTTGATTAATATAATAACTATTATGATTATCATCATTGATGTTTGTATCAAAATGAATTATACCCAGGGGCCGCACTGTTCATGTATTGAGATGGATGTTTACTTAAAAATAAAAATCTAATAAAACTTGGAAGGGAAAAAAACTTAGCAATTCTTAGATGTCTGGACTTCGAATCCCAGAAGGCTGGCTGGGGAATTCTGGGAGTTGAAGTCCAGGCATACAAAAGTTACCAAGGTTGAGAAGCACCTTCTATGCAGTACAGGTAAGTCCTCAACTTACAACAGTTCATTTAGTGACCGTTTTCAAAGTTCCAATGACGCTGAAAAAAGTGACGATCATTTTTCCACACTTACGACCATCGCAAGCATCCCCACGGTCACGCGATCAGAATTCAGATGTTTGGCAATGGACTCATTGTTATGACGGTTTGCAGCATCCCCAGAGTCATGTGATCCCCTTTTGCGACCTTCTGACAAGCAAAGTTGATGGTGCTGCCGTGTTACCAACTTACCAACTGCAATGATTCACTTAACAACTGTGGCAGGAAAGTTTGTAAAATGGGGCAAAATTCACAAATGTCTCCCTTAGCAACAAAAATGTTGGGCTCCATTGTAGTCGTAAGTTGAGGACTACCTGTATCTATCTATGATATCAATGGCACCTAACCTGTGGAAGCTTAGGGCATTTCAAAAACAGATACAGTTGGATGCCTCCTAGTCACAATTCAAAATAAAACCCCTTACAACTCCCTTAAAAAAAGAAGATAAAAAGGACAGCAGTACCTAAGATGCCTAAAATTACTGTTTTTTTGGCATAAAAGATGCACCGGGGTATAAGACGCACCTAGATTTAGAAGAGGAAAACAACAACAAAAAAGTTTTCGGCTTTTGCATGCTTCATTTTCGGGCCTTTGGCCCGTTGTGAGGCTTTTTTGGCCTATTTTTGAGGCTTTTTTTTTAGCTTGCTTTCAGGGCTTTTTTCAGCCCGTTTTGAGGCTCTTTTTAGCTTGCTTTCAGGGCTTTTTTGGCCTGTTTTTGAGGCTTTTTTCAGCTCCCCCCCCCACAAAGCTCCCAAAAGAGGCCAGAAAAGCCCCAAAAACAGATCAGAAAAAGCCTCAAAAACAGGCCAAAAAAAGGCCTGAAAATGGGGTGTGCCAAAAAACAGTTGGCAGATGGGCGGGGCTTTGGCAATATTCGCTATATAAGACGCACAGGCATTTTCACCCATTTTTGGGGGGGAGGGGGAGGGAAGTGCATTTTGTACGTTGAAAAATACGGTAGTTTGAGATCCAAACAGTTTTCCAGAGGCAGCATATGAAATTTTGAAGTGGTGCAATAATGCTGTAGTTGCCAGTCCCAAAAATCACTGAGGTGGTGGATCTCTTGCAAATTGCAGCTGTCATTAAATAAAGATTTCTGTCAACCGTTCAGCAAACATGCTTTTGGGGCAGCATTTAAAGTGGAAAAATAAAATGCAGCCAGGTAGAAAATTCCTGGCCTTTCTACATGGCTGTGTTTTTAAGAGATTTGTTATTTTGTGCTGCACGGATGTAGCTGGAGTTCCTAGCCTGTAAACTCTTCTAAAAAACAAAGACTTTGTTCTTCTCTGATTTGGAATATACCTTCCTTCACATGACTTGTGCGTGTCTTGGACACACCTGTAGATTTCAGCACTTTTTTATTTTTTATTTTGTGGTCTTTTTAACTTTTGTATCTGTGTTCAAGGAAAAGGACTTTGAAACGGCAGGGTTATTTAGAAGGACTGGGAATGATTGTCAAAGCCTGTTGAAGTTTCTGACACTTTTGCTAAATACAGAATGGAGGGAACGCCTCCACTGACGTCTGGATATCCTACAGCTGCTATCATCTGGTCCAGAAGCTTCTAAAATAGTACTGAGGAGGAATTGCCGTGGACAGCATGTCAAGGACCATCCTTTGAATGCAGGCAGGAACCAGATACCAACTAATTCATCGTTTTGTGTGCAAAACAGGGAAAACTCTGAAGCTGTGCTATGAAATTTCACCCTTTTCTTTCATCTCTCCGTGGAAGAGGTTGAAAGGGTATCACACCAATCCTATTTATGCCATTGGCTATTGAGCTTTGGATGGATGGACAGGAACATTCATTGTTCTGGACAGCAAGGCGGTTACATTATGTGCAGGACCAAGTTGGAGAACGCGGACATGTACAAACAGCAAAAAACAGACTTCCCTTCCTTCTTAATCAGACTCAAAGTCTCCCGCTGAGATAATTTCTATGCAAATTGTTTTTATCTGGCAAAGGCCAAATTGTGCCAAGCTCCTAATCTTTCCTAGAATGTCTCCTTTCTAAGTCCCTTCAAATTAATCCAACTAGACTGTCAACTTCAAGGCAGCCTTATGCAGTTTGGAAGGGCTCAGTATCATGGGTTAGTAATAGAAACTCCAAAACTGAAGGAACTTGGTGGCAACTTTTCAAAGTAACAGATTTTATTAATGTCATAAGCTTTGGTGAGCCGCAGGTCTTTTCATCAGCCAGCAATATAATGGCTGTGTGTGTTTTTTTTCTAGTTACCTGTGGGAAGATATTTGTAGGACTGAGTGGCAAAACTTTTCATATAACTATTTGATAAAAATGTTGTCCATTTTATCTATCCTAATCCTTTCCTACGGTCTCTGGTTTCCCCGTTAGAAAAAGACACATCAGGCCAGAGTTTTTCAACCTTGGCAGCTTTAAGATGGTTGGACTTCAACACCCATAATTCCCCATCAAGTCTTGCTGTGGCTGGGGAATTCTGGGAGTTGAAGTCCACCCATCTTGAAACTGGCAAGGCTGAGAAACATGCCTAAGACAATCAAGACACAGATGGAGCGTCTTCACTTCAGAAGGCTTAAAAGTTGGGAATCATGAACTTTTTAGAAGAGTTAGAACTGCACCTTACCAGAAATCCTAGCTGGAATCCTGGGAATTATAGTGCCAGTATATTTGGAAAGTGCCTGATTGAAGAAAGCTGAGACAGCAGTTTATAAAAACAGAGAATGGAATGAAGAGTAAAGAAAAAAAAAAGAGAATGATTGCCAAAGTTTCAAATCAGGACAAGAGAAGAAAGATCTACCCAGAGTTTCTAATTAACTAAATGGTGCTTCTATATTCAAAAGCAGCGTACCTGATTCTGGGAATCTAGCAACACAAGGATCTTTCAGCGATGAAGTATCTGACTGGCAGACTGCATGAAGACGTAGAAAACAAGACCAGGGAGGTATATTACGGACCTGTGGACCTTCCGGCGCGCACTAAAAACCCACTTATTTCAGCAAGCTGGTCTGGCCTAGTACTTAACGGGGTTTTAAATTCATTTAAATTAGTTTTAAATTTTTAATTAATTTAACTTAACTTTTTACATTGGGTTTTTAATTAATTAGCCACTTCTATTTGTATTTTTAATTTGGTTTTTTAATTGTATATTTCTATTTTTACCGGGCTGTGCACCGCCTCGAGTCCTTCGGGAGGCAGGCAGTATACAAATGTAATTAAATAAATAAATTAAATAATAAAATAAATGAGCACTTCCATAGGCAACTCTAGAATGAAGCTCTGGTGTATATCAGCCATTAGTGGAAAAAGAAGAAAGTCACTTTTAGACAAAGTGAATGGCAGGAAAAAGTTCCGGTCTTGATTGAAGCTATGGCAAAGAGATACAGGTAGTACTTAACTTCAATGCCAGACTGTTGCAACTTTGAATGGTCACTAAATGAATAATTGTAAGTCGAGGACTACCTCTAGTGCTTTCCTGTCTGTCATCCTAGAGCCCCAGGGCAGATTAGGTGCCTAGGTTTGATGTATTAAAAAGGGCAAATCTTTGAAAGAGTTTCTTAAAATGCTACATGAAACTTCAATATGAGCAGAAGCCAGGATAAGTGTAGGAATGTATATTTATAAAATCAACTCATTTAAAGTGTGGGCAATAAGTTTGGGGTGTGTGCAGGCATGTGTATATATGTGAGAATTAGCAAAGAAAAAACAGGTCCAATTCGTTAATCATAACAATAAACAACTAGTGGTTTTGTGGCAATGGCTTAAAGCTGTCCTTGGGTGATAATTTTATTTGCAGATGCTCTATTTAGCTGCTTAAAAGGCCCCGGCCCCAGAAAAATGGTAGCAGGCAATTAACAACAGAAAATGTTAAAAGTTACAGGCTGAGTCTTCGAACCCTTTTTCTTCCCTATGTCTGTGAGAAGAGCATGTGATGTATTTAAACATTATAGCAGAATCTGGCCTTTTCCAAGGTTGTTTTCTGAACATACAGTAATACCCTGGTCAAAAGCAGTTTTGAAGCCAAGGTGGGACCTTAGCAGGAAAGTATTTGAGTCTAGGAAAGGAAAATGGAATTTGGCCTTCTTTGCCTTCACCCCTCCATCTTGGTTTCTGGCTGCTGACTTTGCCCCTTGACTGATATGCCAGGATGTTCCTGTTTAAATTACATGCAGTGTTATGTGGTAGTGTGTAACCTTTTCCACAAAGACCACCACAATGTCTATGGTATACCCCTGAAAGGAAGTAATGTTGCTCAGTATGTAGAGAGGGTGTATTCTCTGCCAATGTTGCTCCATTGCAACTGCCTCTTTCCCACTTCCATATTCTTTTGACATCTGCACTCTCACCACCAACCCCCACATACTGATCTAGTGACTGCTTGGGATGACAAGAGGAGCAACATCCAACTTTGGGGTGTAAGGGGATCGTAATTCTAGTTTTTTATATTATACCTTGGTTCAAATGCTCCTGTTCCCTTGTAAATGGACTTGTATCATTTTAACAAAGAATGTAGAGAGTTACCAAAATGTGCAGAATATTTATGGAAGCACGGTGTG
>JAEANM010017174.1:0-13034 GCA_017656035.1 Myanophis thanlyinensis
CAATCAGAACACAAGCCCAAAATTCAAACTACAGAGGGTATAAAACCCAGGGGCTCTCAGCATCTCAGCCCTTTTTCTTTTTTCACCTGGAACTTCAAGCTTGATCAACAAATAAACCATCCTTCCAAGCAGCCTCCATGTTTCCAGTGTCTTTTCCCCACTTGGAACTGAACCACATGGACATTTCTTCTAACATATTCATATGGCTTCATATTTTTCAGGGCAACTGCATTCCTGGAAGGGGTTTTGTTGGATCTGTGTGATCTGTTTGGTTGTGATTAATAAAAATCACCCTTCTTAATCACCATTCTTCATGTAGATCATAAAACTGTGATACGTTATTCCAAATTAATTTTGAGTTAAGCCTGGTGAGAGGTAGAGAGTCTAATATTTTATGTATTGGAAAATGTCTAGGAGTCAATGGCATGATTATCTTATTCTTGAACTATCTGAGGAGGGACAATGTTAAAAAGAACATGGAACATGGAACCCTGAGAGTTATGTCAGTAAGGGTTCCAGATATTATTCTTTTTGTGTCATCAATCTTGTTCCTATGACAATGTCTTCCTTGTGAAGTATTTGGCAATAGAGTAAAACAGGCGGGCATGAGACTAATGAACACACAAATAGGAAAGAAGTCTCAAAATTAAGTAAGCATGCCTAATTCAAATCCAAAGCAATTAATGCAAGAGTAGTCAATGAAGTCCAAGGAACAGAAGCTTCACGAGCTGGTCTTGGGGGTCAAAGCCAAAGTCATGGGATTGAAGTCAATATTCAAAACACACACAATCTAGGCAGTGGGGAATTCAAATGTTTTTACTGCTCTTCTGTGGGTGTGGCTTGGTGGGCATGGTGGGGCTAGAAAGAACACTAGAATGGCTTTTTCCTGCCTTCCTTACAGGATTAACCCTGTAAAGTGGAAAAACCAAAAGGAGATTTCTTCTAACAACTGATTCTCTGAACTGCTTAGAAAATTTACTACGGTTCTAGCGAACCTGCTAGAATAGTGGTGGCGAAACTTTTGCTTACCAAGTGCCAAAAAGTACGCGTTTTGCACATGCCATCTGCACTTGCATGCAGCTCCTCCACGTGCACTGCATGTGCAACCACACTATCTGCGCAAGTATTCAGCTTTTGCATGTACAATGCACACACTGTGTTCGCAGGCACTCATGCACACATGAGCAATCACGTGTGCATGCGCAGGAGAGCTCCGAAGACCAGCAGGATTTCCTGCTACAATTGCGTGCATGCACAACGGAGGGCCAAAGACTAGTTGGGTCTCTGCAATTGCGTGTGCTTGCATACGCAATAGCATGTGCATGCTCGGCTGGAGGTAAGTTGGCCAACAGCTTATGTGCCTATCAAGATGGCTCTGCATGCCACCTGTGGCACCCGTGCCATAGGTTCACCATCATGGTGCTAGAACCTCCTAAATTTCACCTCTGAATCTAGGTTAGAAAATGGTAGTTACCAACTAAGATACTTGTAAAGTATTTATAATGGCTGCCTTTCCAATCAACTAACAGCAGTGTATAAAATTGATCTGTCCAGCAGATGGCAGACATATGTAAGAAAAATACATTAAATATTTGGTGCAAGGAGCAATACTAGAAATTTACTAAAAGCTAGAAATGTTGAATAAAAATAGGATAATGTAGTAAGATACATTGGACTAAGAAATTATACTTTATAGGCTAGATATGTATAATATCATACAAATATATAGTATGTAATGTAACTATTATCATTATGAAAAGAAAAGAGATTATCCATATCAGAAAAAAGATTACACTTAATTTATTTGCCTAAGTCAGGGACTTCCAGCTTTTGCGACCAATGAGCTCATATTGAATTTTAAGATTATGGAAGTGTTACAGAATGGCTGATTGGGAATGAGCTTGTCTAAAATAACCATTTCTCACTCCGGAAATCAGTGAAATAAGTTCTGCACTATCAAAATTAGCATCCTAAGATATTTTATAGTTTATAGCAGGGGTGGGCAAACTTTTTGACTTGTGGGCCACATTGACGGGCTCCCCCTCCCCCTCCCGCAGCCCCCCCACCCCCACCCTTACTCCCCCTCCCGCAGCCCCCCCTCACGTGTCTTTGCAGGCATGGGATGCTGAACGCAGCAGCCATGAAGAAGAAGGTAAGAGGGCGGTGGGCGGGTGTGGGTGGCTCCGCAGCGGCAATGCCAGCTCTTCTCCCGCTGCCAGCAGCATCTGGGTGGTGGGAGAAGAGCCGGCGTTGCCGCTGCAGAGCCCCCCCCCCCCCCCCCCCCGCCCGCCCCCCTCTTACCTTCATCATGGCTGCTGCGTTCGGCATCCCCCGCCTGCAAAGACACACGGGCATCAGCGGCCTGTCCTGCTTCACCGGCGGCGCTAGGTATACGCTGCCGAGGGAGGCGTCAGTGAGGGTGAACTCCCCAGTCTGCGCCAGAACTAGTTCGGCGGGCTGGATTATAAAGCCCAACAGGCCGGGTGTGTCCCGCGGGCCATAGTTTGCCCATGTCTGGTTTATAGGCTTGTTTATCAGAGTAGGTACACGCTGGGTTGCAATCCTCTTTTTTTTTCTTTGAATACTCTTGGAGTATAGTCAGGAACAGAAGCATTATTGAAAATAGTGTTGGGTTTAGTATTTTACACACACCTTCCAATTTAATTTTTTTCTTTAAAAATAAAATCAGATGATTTTAAAGAAAATGGAACAGGTTCCCAAAGTTATCAATTTAACATCTAATATAGTCTCAATATAGTTCTTGGAACACTGAAGAACACTAGGATTACCCATTTGATTGAGACCATATGTTTGTTCAATTTACAGTAGTCACCCATCTCAGCAAATGATTCTCGGTGGTGAACAATATCTAAAAACTAAATAGAGGCAACAAAAACCATTGCAACCATGATTATAAAAGCTAAAATACATAGCAACAGAGGAAATATAGCCATTACTAATAGAATCAGGAGCCAGGCACAAAACCAGGTCTTTAGGACCTTATGAATGTCCAGCAGGATCAGGTCCAACCTAATCTCTGGATGGAGAATGTTTTATAAGGCAGCTGCTACAACAAAAAAGATTTATCTTCTGAGCCCTATCAGTCAACATTCTGCAGCCAACAGGACCCAGAGCCTGACCTTCCTGCTGGAGCAGATAGGATAAGTATAACAAGATGAGGCAGTCTCTTAAGTTGAATTATGTGAAACTGTACCATAATCAAATTGCTATTCTGCACAAAACTTACCTAGAACCTAACATAGATTAGTTTAATATAACTATTGTACTGATAATCTTAAGGCAAAGTAGTTCTCCAAAAATGATGCAGTATATGGTAAGCTTTCTATTGCTCTTCTCTTTTCATATCTTATAGGTACATGGGAAATTTAGTTGGAAAACACAGGGATGAATGAAAAAGGAGCCCTTTTCCACGCCATAGGCAACAGTTGACCTCAGATGGACCATTGCAAGCTGGAAACAGAATTTGAAAAAAATAAATATAAATTGGTTCTTCCATTCATTGGTTGACTTTGAAGATTTTGTTATTTTTATATTAGAGATTTCAAATTATGCTTCATAAGTGATGGTGTGGGCCTTGCAAAGTATTTTTTTCATCTTTTTAAAATTTAAAATTTTATTGAAGACATTTAAAATAAGTAAGGAATATGTGGGATTGCAAATAACCTTTGAAAAATAGAAAAGGATAAAATGGTTGTATAATGTTTAAGCTTTTGTACAATTATATTCACAGGATGTGTCCTAATAAAGATTTCTGTGTTGTATTTGTGTCGATACAAAACATAGGGACAAGGAGATTAGGAGCAGCAATAGTTCCTTTGGGTTTGACAGAATTATATAAAGTGGGAAAGTTAACTTGGTGCTTATAATATTTGCCAAGTCAGAATTCTCATCTCATTTCAGCAAAAATACTTTCTAATATACAAGTTTATAATTAATGTACATACAATCCAATTAGGCTCTAATAGCCTCTCCAAGGTGAAATATTAATCTATTCCTTTTATGCCCTGGATTGATGATCTGGACTACAATGAATTCTGCTAATAGAACTGTTTTGTTAAATGTCTTAGCTGATGTGAGACTGTAAGAAAGGGAGGAAATACACAGAGGATAACAGGAGCTCCAGTACACATATAGAGAATGTGGAATCGGAAAGCTATGAGATTGTTTGGAGGAATTAATCCTAAAAAAACGGCTGCAGTTGTAGATTAATAGTTTTCATTTCTACAGCTGCTTATTAGAATATCTATCCATCAACAGAAGAAGCCTCAATCAGTTGCAATTTTTAGAAACCAAAAATAAAAAATTCATTTTTCAACCTGATACCTGTATTCTCACGTGTTGGTCTAACGCCCAGATGGGGTCTCTATAGCCAAAGATCCACCATCAACAGACCATGGGTTGGATTGCAGTCTTACATGGTCATCTTGAAATACTTTTAAGCTCTGCTCAGTTCTAAAATAAATTTTAACCTTTCACATTCCACAGTTAGGGGCCAAGGGGACAAAGTAAACAAATTAATTTGCAACAGATTGTGCAAAAATTGATTCAGGCAACCACTGAGCAACACTTTTTGTACAACTGTTGACCTCTGCATTTTGCACAATAGCTCATGACCATTTCGAATTTTTCAGACCAGAACTAAACCTATGAAAAAATAAGTAAAATTTCGAAGTGTTATTTAATACAAACAAGAAAATGTTCTAGTCTGTGGAATTCTGAGGGGAAAGATATGTAACATTAGCTTGCAAACACAGAACACTTACCAAATCTTGGAATGCTGCCAAATGCAATATTAAAGTAAGACCAGCACAGTCTTAAAAACAAATTACGTAAGAAAAACATCTAATCAAGAAAATCTTTTACTGGAAATAGCCAAATAAATTTGGAAAGATGTGTTTGAATAGCTCTTGAATGCAGTGTCATATGCTAAGATGCAATTAGAAATACAGACTGTATTGGAAAAGAGCAACCACCTTTTACTTATTTACTGAAAAACATTTCTAAGGGATAAATAACACAATCAGAGGTGGGCTGCTATCAGTTTGCACCGGTTCTGTAGAACCGGATGTTAAGTTTCTGAGCAGTTCAGAGAACCGGTTGTTGGAAGAAATCTTTTCCCACTTTACAAGGCTAATTCTGCAAGGACTGCAGGAAGCAAACATTCTGGTATGCCTGTAAGTCTAATCCTTATTTTAATTGTCTTGCTGCTTTAAATAAGTGTTTTCAGAAACTGCCTCTGGGTTGTAAGCCTTAATGGTTCTTGGCAGTACAACCAGACTTTCTGTCTGTAGCCTAAAAAGGTTGTTAAAGGGTTGTTTTAAGCTTTTTGGAGTATACTTCCAACAGGTATTTAGAGAAGAGTTGGCATAACCATAGAAGAAATGGCTGAGAGGCAGGATACAAGCTTGGCATCCTGTCTGATTTTTTACTGCCTTTCTGGGGGCATGTGATCTTTCCTGAAATTTGGATTATTACCTAAGGATATCTTGTGAGGTGAGTGAGACCAACTGGTATCTTTAAGTCATGCAAATGGATCTAATTATTGCTTCTCCTGGGTGCTTTCTCAGTTCACAGAGCAGTCTCTTGTTTATGGGGATTCTTCAGTCATCCAGGTCATGGTTGTCCAAAAAGGTGCTTTTTTTTCAAGAGGCAACTGGACTTTCTTGGTTACCTCTGGAAAGAGCATATTTTGGACAGGAGTCTCTTGCATTGCTTTGGAGTGGGCAAGGCACATGATTGTTCCCTGATAATAAGTGGATCCTCCTTCCAATTTGTTTTAGATTGCTCTCATATGGCATAGCAACATGGCACCAATTGTAGAAAGTTAACACCCACCCCTCTCTTAGAAGAATGACCTATTTTGAGAAATATTAAAAAGGAAGAATATATTTCCCTGAATGAGAAATGAACAAACATGTTTTCTTAAAGGGAGAAAGCAGCCCCCACCTTCCTTAATAGCCCACAGCAGCTGTCAGCAGTTTAGAGATAAAGAGATAGATAGCTCTATTCATAGGCAAAAATTCCCTGCAGCAAGGTCTGAATGTATTTATTCTAAAAAGTTTTCCTTTCCATGAGCTGTTGCAGTGGCTTCTCTTCTTCCATCTGCTCACCCAGGAGCAATCCCGCTTCCAAAGTGCAGCAAAAGGCAGGAAAACTTTTTAAAATAAATACGAGCCACGTGAAGAAAGGAAGCCCCACCCACCTGTTTCTGACCCAGTGGGCGGAGCCAAATGCTGTCGCCACTACCAGTATGACAGAAGTAGCTAGCTCACAAGCCCAAAAAGTGTGGGCACCCCTGATCTATTACATTTGTAACTGGAGGATTACCTGTATAATGAGAGTGAGTGGGGGTCTCAGGGAAGTCCTGCCTTAGCACCACAAGAGTCTCATGTCACGACCACCCTGGCCATGCCCACCCAATAACACCCAGACACACCCTCCCAGTTACATGATCACCCAGCCATGCCCACACAGTCACACGCCCACACAGTCACATGACCACCAAGCGATGTCCACCAAGCCACACCCACAGAACTGGTAGTAAGAAAATTTGAATCCCACCACTGGTTTAAATAACCTCTCTGCTAAGGGCTTTCACTTTATGAGCAAGAATAACTTGGTTGCTTGTATTTTAACTATTTTAATACCTTAGTGTGCTCTGGCACCCTGCCTGATTTGTAACTCTGGGTTGCAGGTATTGCTGAGGAAAAGGAAGGTATTTAGACAGAATGGTTTAGGTTTTCATGGCGGCTATGACTCATTGATCTTCAGTGTGTATTCCCCCATTTCTAATCTAATGACTGGAATTTAGGACAACTTTTTGCAAAGAAATAAGCTTTTTTATTTTTGTGCAGGTAATCCTAGACTTCCAACAGTTCATTTAGTGACTATTCAAAGTTACAATGGCACTGAAAAAAGTGACTTATCACCATTTTTCACACTTATGACAGTTGCAGCATCCTCATGTCATGAGAGGGCAGGCGAGGCAAAGTGTCCCTCGATGTAAGTGACATCAATTTGAGCCTATCCACTCAGTCATGTGACCACCCAGCCACGCCCACATAGCCAGTCATTAGGGCAGAGAACCGGTTGTTTAAAAATTTGAAGTTCATCACTGATAGGACCCCAGGGGAGGAACAGGTGAGATTTAAAAAGCCAATAAGAGTCAAAATACTAAACAGGTCAAAAGATGATAGATAGATAACAGAATACTTCTTAATATGGGATTTGTTTTATTAATGGTTATAAAATAGAAGTAGAAAATAGAAATTGGAAAATACTCCTATGATATACAATACAAAACATTATTTTTACTATGTATGTATAAATATTAGAAGTTGAAAGATTATTACTATGTATGCATAAATAGTATCACTAGTGTTATGATGATGTATAAATTAAATTGAGCCAGACAATGCACCGTTCACCAAGCACCTATGGATGTTAAAGAAAAAAGTATAAATAAAATATACATATAAAAAAGAAATGGTAAGTTTGCCAGAAAATCAAGAGAAACAGTGGAGTGTAAACATGTAGGAATAAGGTCAGCATGCTACGTTTAAAAGTAATTGAGGTTCTTACATCAAGATACAAGTTGATATTTTTCCCCTGAATAGGAAAGTTATAAGTTACTAATCTTTATTTCTTTTTTTGTTTCCTGTATTTTCCATTCTCATTTTCTCTTCTATTCAGTGAATATACAGTATTTCAGAGTCAAATTAGGATTATATAAGTATATATAAAATAATATATAAAATTTAAACTTATTTTATATTTATATTTATAAATATATTTACATGTCTATATATTTTATATATGCTTATTATATTTATAAAATATAAAATATATATAGCGTATTTTTTGGTGTATAAAATGAACTTTTTTACTCTCAAAAAGTTGGTGAAAATGTTGTGCATCTTATACAGTGAATACTGCTGAACAGAGATGAAATTCAGCAGGTTCTAGCAGGTTCACTAGAACTGGTAGTAAATTTTCTAAGCAGTTTGGAGAACCAGTTTTTTTCCTCTTTACAGGGTTAATCCTGTAAGGAAGGCAGGAAAAAAACCATTCTGGTGTTGTTTCTAGCCTAATCTTTATTGCCCTGCTTACAGAAAATGCCCACCCAGTCACATGACCCCACAACCACGCCCACCAAGCCGCACCAACAGAACTGGTAGTAAAATAATTTGAATTCCAACACTGCTGTGGAAGCCCTGCACACTCTCTGGCCCCGGCTTCTGTGTCCCGAAGATCAGCTGTTCCAGGCTGCAGAGGTGTTAGAAGGAAAAGATCAGGACTTGCTTTTCAGCCGGGAGTTCGCTTAGCAAAGAAGAGGAGAAAAAATGAGATGCCATCACTTTCATTGAGAAACCAAGCAGCTGCTGCTCTGAAGGGCTTTGTGTTTCTAAAAGGATTTGGGAGATTCCTATTGTGGCTGGCTAATGGTTTTCTCCTGTGTCCGGATTTGAGTGTGGGGCTACTTATTCTGATTCTATGACTCTGTTTTGTTAGCTGTCAAAACTTGCCATGGGGAGATTTTGAAATATCCTGTCTTGAATGGGTTTTCTACCTGTTCTGTTTGCCTGATTGTGAATAGGGTTGAAAGTCCTCCTGGCTTTCATTTTCCATAGGCACATTATCTCTAAACATCAATAGCTGTTTTCTTCTAACAAAGTTTCTTTTAGCTAGCCAGAATGAGCCTCAGGCAGGTTTCTTTAGCAGCTTGGTTTTTTTTGAATTTCTGGGAGCCTTTTCTTATGACTAATATTTGGGGGGAATGAAGGCTTTTTAAGGAGGCTTAAAATGGGATGCAGGGGGGGAAATTGCTGGACACAGATTTTTTTTTTCTTGTTTTCCTCCTCTAAAATCAATGTGTGTCTTATATACCAGAGCGTCTTATACAATGAAAAATATGGAAAATATATTTTTATATAAAATAATGTCATAATTTTATACAGTATTTCAAAGACAAATTAGGGCTATCATTTGTTTGCCCAATATAAAATAATGTCATAGTTAATGCCTTTGTTTCATAGCTGATAACCTTTAAACCACAACAGTTGACCACAGAGATGAGGTCATAAGTGCCAACACCCTATAAAACTGGAGCAGAAAGCAGAGCTCAATCACCTTGGAAAAGAGGCTGAACTGGCAGCCTCTTGACCCTTGGCTAACTTCGAAGATCTCTGAGACCCCAGGAAAATGTCAGGATGTAGGTGTAGAAATCCTAATCGCAGCAGGCGAAGATGAAAACGGGGTCCTGGAGGATGGAGGAAAAGAAGAAAAGATTCATAAACTCAATCATCATCTTACAGAAGAGGCTGCACTGGCTTCATTGAAAGAAGCCGGTGTGGCCTTCTTGATCCTTGGCTAACTTAGAAGATCTCCAGGACCCCAGGAAAATGTCAGGATGTAGATGCAGAAATCCTAATCGCAGCAGGCGAAGATGAAAATGGGGTCCTGGAGAGGAAAGAATGATGGACAGAAGAATAGGTAAAGGCATTTTTTTATGACATGCTTAAAGCAATGAAAATCAGAAAATAATCAAGGATTAGTTGTATTGAAATAATCCATTTTCTTGGTGGGTAAGAAATAGAAATAATATCTAGCATGCTTCTATGATAAATATATATTTGCTTCCAACATTGACAGTACTTCACTTCTAAAACAATTGATATCCTACTGTTTATACAGTTTGCATATATTGGACATGCACTCTACTATCAGGTCTGTGGTTTCAGGTTCTGTCACTACTCCATTATAAGTTCATTATAGGTTCTGAGTCCCCACTGGGACAGGAAACTGAGTATAATAAATAAGACCAGGTTGAATTAAAGTTCACAGAGCAGCCAGTTAAAGCTCCCAGCACTTTGTCCCTCATAGAAACTTGGCAATTTTAGTATAGATTTGATTTAATTTAATAGCCCAGGGCTGTGTCTCTCTCCATTACTCATTTCTCTCTATACCAATGACTGCATTTTTAAGGATCCTTCTATTAAGGTACTGAAGTTTGCAGATGATATAGCAGTCGTTGGTCTCATTCAAGACAGTAATGAGTCTGCCTAAAGATGGGAGGTTAAACAACTGGCTCTGTGGTACAGCCGGAACCATCTGGAACTGAACACTTAAAACTGTAGAGATGAAAATAGATTTTAGGAGAAGTCCTCCTATCACCTCTCACAATATTAGGCAATACAGTATCAATGGTGGTGACCTTCCAGTTTCTATAATTTCCCAGGATTTGAAATGGACAGCTAACATTAAAACTATCATTAAAAAGGCACAACAGAGAATGTTCTTCCTGGGTCAACTCAGAAAATTCAGATTTCCCTAGGAGCTGTTGAGCCTTTTGAAGATTTTTGAAGAAGTGTGGATTAATTGGAAGTGCCTTGAAGTACTTGAGAGACTGAATAATTGCCACCAGGGATTAATGAGATATGTTTGATACAGAGGTGAAATTCAGCAGGTTCTAGCAGGTTCACTAGAACTGGTAGTAAATTTTCTAAGCAGTTTGGACAACCGGTTGTTAGAAGAAATCTCTTGTTTTTTTTTAGGGTTAATCCTGTAAGGAAGGCAGGAAAAAACCATTCTGGTGTTGTTTCTAGCCCAGGGGTGGGCAAACTTTTTGACTCATGGGCCACAATGACAGGCTCCCACTCCCACTCCCGCAGTCCCCCACCCCACCCTTACTCCCCCTCCCACAGCCCCCCCTCCCCCACGTGTCTTTGTAGGCATGGGATGCCGAACACAGCAGCCATGAAGAAGAAGGAAGAGGGCGGGGGGCAGTGGCAGGCAGTGGGCAGGGGTGGTGAGCGGGGGCGGCTCCACAGCGGCAATGCCGCTCTTCTCCCACTGCCCAGGTGTTGCTGATGGGGAAAAGTGGCTCTGGCAAGACCAGCATGTGCTCCATCATCTTTGCCAACTACATCGTGCGGCGTGACCTGTGCTATGAAGTTGGTGAAGATGATGGAGCGCATACTGGTCTTGCCGGAGCCGCTTTTCCCCATCAGCAGCACCTGGGCAGCGGGAGAAGAGCCGGCGTTGCCACTGCGGAGCCCCCGCCTGCCCCCCCCACCACCCCCACTCCCACCCGCTGCCCTCTTACCTTCTTCTTCATGGCTGCTGCATTCGGCATCCCACACCTGCAAAGACATGCGGGCATCAGCGGCCTGTTCCGCTTCGCTGGGCGGCTCCCCACAGCCCTCCCCAGATGGCTCGGTGGCCTCTTTGGCGGGTGAGGGGCCCGGCAGGTGTGGAAGGGTGCAGGATCCACCTGTGCTCAGGACTAGCCCTGTGGCCAACGGGTGTGGGGGCAGCAGCCACTCCGTGTCGTTGTCCTGTGCCCATAGGCCTCATAGCCCCAGCCTCATGTAGGTCGCTTGCCCAGCCTCGCCCAGCTCCGGACAGCCCAACCCATGGTGGCACTTCGGGACAGTCATGTGAGCCGCACTGGAGACTCCGCCCTCCTTCGGTCAGGTGACGCGATGCGCCGATCACCGAGGCAGCAGCGCTCCTAGAGCAACCCTCTGGCGAAGCCGCTGGAGCCATGCTTCTTGAGGGTGCCGCGCTCTTGGGCGCTCTGCAAGAGAAAGATGGCTGCACACGATGGTAGGGCTTGCTGTTCACGCGTAAGGGGCATTTTGGGAGGGCTCCGGGACCTGGAAGCCAGATCGGTGTTGTGTCCCTGCACCCACAGGTGGCACTAGGGATACGGTGCCAAGGGAGCATTAGTGAGGGCGGAACTCCCTAGTCTGCACCAGAACTAGTTCGGTGGGCCGGATTAAAAAGCCCAATGGACCGGATGTGGCCCATGGGCCATAGTTTGTCCACGTCTGTTCTAGCCTAATCTTTATTGCCCTGCTTATAGAAACTGCCCACCCAATCACATAACTCCCCAGCCATGCCCACCAAGCCACACCCACCAAGCTATGCCTACAGAACCGGTGGTAAAAAAATTTGAATTCCACCATTTGTTTGATAGAATATTCCAAGTCATGAAAGAAGAAAAGTTAAACAAGACCTACAAACTACTATGTATACTGATATATAATACAAAACATTATTCTTACTATGTATATGTAAATATTAGAAGTTGAAAGATTATTACTATGTATGCATAAATAGTATTAGTATTATGATTATGTATATAGTAAATTGATCCGGGTAAGTTTGCTAGAAAATCAAGAGAAACGGTGGAGTGTAAACATGTATAAACAAGGTCACCATGCTACATTTAAAAGTAATTGAGGTTCTTACATCAAGATACAGTTTGATTTTTTTCTCCTGAATATGAATATGAAAATTATAAGTTACTATTCTTTATTTTGTTTCTTTTGGTAAATTCATCACTCTAGGGCAGGGGTGGGCAAACTTTTTGACTTGCGGGCCACAATGGTTTCTAAAATTTGACAGAGGGGTCGGGCCAGAATAGGAGAATGGTGTGTTTCTGTGAACTAATATAAATTAAATGTAAAAACCATTACAAAAGGAAGTGGTTAACGGTTAAGTAGTAACTAGTTCGGCGGGCTGGATTAAAAAACCCAACGAGCCGGATGTGGCCTGCGGGCCATAGTTTGCCAATGTCTGCTCTAGGATCACTTTCACTATGGGTTATTTTTGGGGTAGAGCTTATATTAACTGCATGCTTAAAAATCAGGCTTGGGCTTATTTTTGGGGAAACAGAGTAATTCTGCTGATCAGCTAAAGGTCAGTTAACCCATAATTTCCCTTCATGTTCTCTGTATTCTAAGGTAAGAAAAAATAATGAATAGAGAAAAGCTGAAAGTGGGTTTTTTAGGGAATTAAAGGATGGAAAGTAAGTGGTGTAGAAGTGTCCTAATTGGTTCCATTGTTAAATTATTTTTTTCCTAACATTTTGGCAGAATTTGCTTTCTTGTATTTTACAATTAGTCCAAAATTAGTCCATCTCTTGTAATGCATTATTTTAAGTTTCCCAGAAATTGACTGAGATGGGCAGTTATAGAAATTGAATAAGTGAATGAATAAATGTATTT
>JAEANM010017175.1:0-13034 GCA_017656035.1 Myanophis thanlyinensis
GAAGGTGGAGTGCGCCAATGGTGCATTAAGTTTAAAAATGGCCGAACTAACGTTCATGATGAACAGTGGAACTGCGGGCGGGCATGACTGACTGGCTCAAGTCTCAGGCGGCTGAATTTTATGACAAAAAAAGCTTGTTCACCGCTATGTTATAAGTGCCTCAATTTGTTCGGTGAATATGTTGAAAAGTAGTATTTGTCACTTTCAAGTGTATATAATAATTTTTTTTCCTACACTTTGTTTTTGTTTCTATCACAAAACGTAATCTATTTTGTGGATAAGCCTCGTACATTGCTTAGCGATGGAAATTCCAGTCCCAGTTGCCATTGTAATCTAAGGAATACCTGCAAATGTTACTACATTTAATATAAACAACTTAACACTGAAGTATCAGCAGGCAATGTTTTGATCAAACATCCAGACTTCTATTTTAAGTCAACAGAGTTGTCTTACCTTACATAAATTGAGAACATTCATAGTTTCCCCTAAATAAATAGAATCAGTGTGAAAAATACTTCGTATTATATTTTACATACCTGTGGACAGCTTTAGAAACTTGTCTTTGAACAGCCAGATGTCTGCCTTGTAATGCATAGACAGCAGATGCAAGAAGGCACCTCTTATAAACATTATCTTTTTTCCCTGTGTGCTTTAACAGTTCTTTAAGTGCTGCGGTTGCAAGTGTAGCATCCTGCTTGATCAGCCCTAAACTGCACAGGGCTTGCAGGCTTTCCATATTAGGCTCCTGTAATATAGAACTGCAAATGCAACACAGAAAATTTATTACTCCAAGGAGCATAGCCTTAAAGTATAATATGAAGAGTCTGTTGCTTACTTGGCACAATATTTATAATTCAAAACTCCATCTTATACCTGAAAACCTTTATGTTTATGAAGCATTGCCAAATGCTCTAAGGGGGAAAAGCTTGTTCTGCATTTAGAAGATCCTACATTTGGGCTTAATATCCTTAGTTGAAAGAAATCAGTCCCATCTCCACATTCAGCAGGCTTTAGAGATATGCTGCCCAGTGGCAAAGATTCTTGTAAAGTTCTCTGATCAATGGTCTGGCTCAATAATAAGAGATTTCATGTTTACATGAATTTTTAGTCCTAAGAAACAATGCTGAGTACAGATTTATTTAGCTGAGTATGGCAATTACTACTGTATTCTGTTTACACCAGTAACGTTTATGATCCAGGACTAATGACAGTAATATTCAAATTTAGGTTCTGCTTATATATAGCCAAAGAACTTGTCAAATAATTTCCCCTGGGAACTGTCTTCCACGAACAGTTTCTTTCAGAAACCACTATTTGACATATCTGACTATAAAAGCTATAAAACATCCCAAAGGGGAAAAAAGTTTTAATAAATGGCTGACTAATAAAAAGTGGAGGCAGTAAAGTCATATTAACAGGTAGCTTGGTAATTTGGCAATAGCTGAGAAATGCCTTTGCAATTTATTTATTTATTATTTAGATTTATATACCGCCCCCTCTCCCAAAAGACTGGGGCGGTTTACAGCACATTAAAAAATACATAACAAAATTTAAAACCAGTATAAAATAATTAAATTTACTATCTATTATTGTATTAAGGAATATCATCATTAATTGAAAAGTGAGATAATGAATGAATTGTTCTCATAATTTACAAGCACAACTACATGCTAGGTTGTTTTTCTTCTTTTTTAAGGCAATAGTATCATATATCCAAATTAACCTCATGAAAAAGATGGCAATAGAGAAGAAATTGGTGCAATAGGTCTCAGCCCAAAGCTTAATTTTATTCATGCTCCAATCAGCCTTGAAAAGAAATCTGATAGTCTTGCTGTGTCATTGGAGTTGTGGAAGAAAAGACAGGCACTATTACCAATTCATACATATTTCATTCTCAGCTATACTCAACTATGAACCAAACCCTAAAGGATCAAAAGCCAGGCACATAGTATTTTGACCTGATCCCTTTTTTTTCCTTTCTGTGAATGGGAAAGCTAAAATATCCCATGTCAGGCAAATTTGGGAGTTTCCTTCCTATCTAAACTCACAAACTTCTATATTTCTGTATGACTAAGAACTATTTTCCAACTCTGCATCTTATTCTGGGTGGTCTTGCGTTTTTAGGTACTCACCTGCAGTGAGTCTGCTATTAAATAGAATACATCAACAGGAATGTAATTGAAACCCTTGTAAAAGAAGTTTTTTTCTTCAAAGCCTACCAAACTTCCCTACACACACACACACACACACTTACTCACTCTGCCCCCAGGTGTATTCAATTCCTGCCAAGCTATAAATTTACATTTTGTGACTGCATTTACAATTCCCAAGGGAAACATTTCCTGCTTTAATCTTTCTTTTTTTTTGAAAGATGCTTCTGCAGACCTGGGATTCCTTCAAATCCACAAGGATCTCATTTTGCCTACAGTTCTCTAAGCTTATTAAAAGGGATTAGGATTATTCTAAAGTTCTTTAATAGGTTTAGAGAAATACTGCTGTACTTACTCCTTACCATTTAAATAAGAGGGTCTTTGCAGCATCCACTCGATTCTGTTTGTACTCTATTATTGCGAGGGCTGTTAATATAAATGCTTTATCTTGCTCAGACTCTGCAATTGCAAGTGCTTTTTCATAAGCTAGGAATAAAAATGAGAAATTCAAAACAATGGCAAGCAGCAACCTTAATCAAATACTTGCCCAAGAGGAGGGGATGACACATATACACACTCAGCACTCCTGTGCTCGCAAGTGGGGGCAGGCTTACTAAACTCCCAAATTTTGATCATGCGACAGCAAGATTCTAAAATGGCTGTAACTTTAAGCAAGGATTGAAGGTCCATTTTTAGTACCATCGTAATTATGAACAGCCACTGAAAGAATGGTTGTAAATCAAGGGCTACCTGTACTATTGCTTCTGATTTTGAAACAGGTAGGTTAAGAATTGCCACTGATAGAAATTAAGGCCTATTAGAGTTTATAGATACCAGTTCAACAATCTATGTCAGGATAATAAACAAGCATGGAGCCAAACTGCAGCTCAGACCTAGGAAACAAAACTAATTTGGGCAAAGTTTCAGAGGTAACTCACATTGTTAATATTTTCTGGACTATGCTGCACTTTGTAGGAAGATTTGATGAAATCAATCTATGACTATTCTTTTGGGGGATTAAACTGTTGTGATTCTAATATTTTACCAAGTCATCACAAAATCTAAATAGCAATTTTCACACAGATTCTTAGAGAAGATACTATACAATGAAAACAGTTACCTTTCTGACTTTCCTGGAAATGTCCTTTCTTGAAGTACGACAGAGCAATTCCTACAATATCATCAAATTCTATCAGATGAGTTGCCAAATAAGCCTTGATGGCATCATCACACTGGCCAAGAGCACTTTAAAAAGAAGACTTAGTCCAATTAGAAAAAAATAAATCTCACACATAAATTCAACTAAAAATCAAAATTTGGAGATGAAATATTCCCCTAGTCAATAATGCATGATAATTTAACAATTTTGCAATGGTATTACTTTAGATGTAATTATCTATAAAGCTCAAGCATGAATGGTGAAAATTCATGTGATAATGTGGTAAATGGTATAAAACTTAGGTTCAGAATTGAACTGTTTGGTTATAGACATATCCAAAGATAAAATTTAACAGTCTTACATCTCAATGTGTTTGGATATTAACTATTTCTCCATTACATACTATAGGAACTGATTATCTAAGAGCTAACAGTAAGCGATTTGTGCTTTGAGCCATCAACATTTACAAGGAACATAGCATAAGTGATATTATCATTAGTCACTCAGTGAGTCATTAGTCATTTTAAATATTTCTTTTTTAATTTCGTGGTCTTTTTTCTTTCAGTTTTAATAAAATGAGAGTTCTTGTTTTACTTCATATTTACACCCACCCACCCACAAAAGAAAAGAAAATTATTTGCTGCCAAATGATTTCAGGAGGCTCTGGATTAGCAAAAGAATGACTGGAAGCTCCTAAGTTGACTTCCACATTACTTCAAGACACCGGCCCCCAATCTGTTGGGCACCAGGGACTGGTTCAATGGAGAGAGGTTTTCCACAGACAGGAAGGACCGTGGTTTCATGTGCTGCCTGAATCCTGCAGATGGGGCTTCGTTTGTTTGTGTGGCCTGGTTTCTGGAATGCCACAGACTGGTGCCAAACCACGGGCCTGGGGTTGGGCACCCTTGCTTTAAGAGACATGGTTTTCATTTGCTACGTACTTTCTAGAATTGAGAATCTTAATTTGATAAGAATAATAATATGCTTAGTTTAGCAACTTACCAGAGTGATCTTCCATAATTTCTCATCACTATATTATATCTTTCTCTGTCATCAGAATTTGTCAGCAATAGGACTGCCCTGAAAAAGTATCATAAATAAGACTTCCAAACATTTCAATGTCGGTAGCTATCCTATGAATTTCTTGAGAATTAAAAATTCCATATTTTGATTACAGAAAGAAACTATTCAGATGTTGTATCTAGAGCTTTATCTTTATCATTGCATTTGTTAAATTTTAGGTATATAAGTTTCACCAAAAGGATTAAAAAAAAAGGAGAAATGGAATTTTAGAACTAGAAAAGTATGATCTAAGGTTTGGCTGGCATGACTTTGGTATGATACAATAAAGTTACAGCTAATGTAGCTTTTAAAAATTATTATATTAGAAGTGCCATATTAATAATATGGAATAAATATAATCCCAGATTGTGCCCAAAAATGCCTTTATGTGTCTTGGTACAAGATACATTTTATTGAAAAGAAAAGCTGGCAAAGTTATAACAACTCTCAATAGGCTAACAGGAGCACGGAGAATACAAAATAAAATCGAGAGATCAATTGACTGTAGAGAGATTTAGTTTTGAACTGTTTCCATATGCATAGTTAAAAGAAAGATTTCAGATAGATAACACAAATTTGGAATTGAACAGCAGAAGAAAGAATCTGAAACATATTTTTGCCAAACAGAAGCCACTGAGCATGATCTGCATTGCTTTTCAACTCTTTAACTGAATTTTCTCACATCTAAACATCTTTCAGTCATATATAATTAAGCATGGAAACTTGCAGTATGTGGAATTCTGTAGTTCGGATGGCTTTACATTGCTATGAGGTCAAACCAATGAAAATTATTTTAATTCTAATATACTTTTTGCATGCATCCTGTATTTACTGGGGAAAACATTGAACTGAAGTTGCCATTGATATTTTAAATGTGCATTTAAGAAGGTTACCTTTGATATGTATCTGCTGCCTGTTTTTTCAACTGAAGATATTCATTCAAATAACCAAGCATTGTGAAAGCACATGCATCATTTTGGATTCTTTCTGGGGGGAAAAGTGCAAAATGAATAAAGAAAATAGGAGAGTACAAAAACAATCTGAAATTTAGATCCTAAAACATGCTACCAGAACCATTTACAGAAATGAAAAGGAAAACTTTCAGATAAACTATACTTATTCCATCATCTCTGGGTTAATGTACAAATGATAGGTGATCATCTCAGATAGAACTGACTTCAAGTGTGCACATTTAAATCTTACTTCACACATTATCCTTTGCCATAGAACAGTTACTATTCCAGCATATTTGGAGATTACAGCATTTAAAATTGTCAGTACTAATAGGCTTCCCAATAGTTCTGGAGGGTACCAGACTGGGGAAGGTTGTGTTATATCTTCAAATCTGGGTTTTACTTTTAGCATCTTTGTAAAAGGAGTAAGGTAGAAAAGGGAAAGAAAAAAAAAAGAAAAGGTGTGTCACTATTCTAGGTTTAAGCTACACAGTGTAAGGGCATCTCTTCTGGCTTGTTCCCAATGATGGCCAGCCTAAGCCTCTGGGATATTTAAAGACACACCAAAAATGTAGCAGTCCTTCTCTGCTTCTCTAGGCTCTGGAATGTAAATGTATACTGGAGAGGTTTGTTGAGGTTCTACACTAAACAGTCATGGCTAAGGATACATTATTGATTCTACATGAAGCAGCAATAAATTTGAAACTCAATGGAAGTTGCCCCAAACATGCTTCCTCTTTCTGTTCCAAACCTCACAACAATCACTGGATTCCACTTTGACCAATCTAGTATTTTAAATATAGGATGGAGAGAGACAGTTTGGTATAATAGTTAAAGGCCTGGCCTAAAAGCCAGGAGACTGTGAGCTCTAATCCTGCTTTAGGCATGAAAGCCACCTGGTTGACTTTGGGCCCGTGGCTCTATCTCTCAGGCCAACTCACCTCACACGGTGGTTGTTGTGGAAAAATAGAAGGAAGGAATGAGTAACTACTGTATTTTTCAGCGTGTAAGATGCACCCCCCCCACAAAAGTAGGTGAAAATTGTGGTGCATCTTATATACCGAATACAACCGTTTTAGGGCCTCCTGTGTGTCCTGTTTTCACAAAAAACAGGTGCGTTTTTGGCCTCCCAACCCCCCTACGCATCTTGTATTCCCTCTCCCCAGCCCCCAGAAACATTTTTCATTCCTCCAGAACCCCTTGCGCGGCCCATTTTTGCTAAAATAACGGGCCATTTTTTGGCTAAAATGGGCCATGCGGGGGGTTCTGGAGGCCTGCAAAATGCTTCTGGGGGTTGGGGAGAGGGAATACAAGACACAGTAAAGGGTTGGGAGGTCAAAAACACACCCGTTTTTGCCAAAAAAAAACAGGCCGTGGGGGGGATTGGAGGCCTGCAAAATGCTTCTGGAGGTGGGGAGAGGGAATACAAGATGTGCAGGGGGGTTGGGAGTCCAAAAATCAGGCCCATTTTTTTGGGGGGGGGGGGGAACAGGCCGCGTGGAAGGTTCTGTAGACCTGCAAAGTACTTCTGGGGGGCCAGGGAGTGGGCAGGGGCCAAAAACGTTTTTTCCTTTATTTTCCTCTTCTAAATCTAGGTGTGTCATACTCCAGTATGTCTTATACTCCAAAAAATACAGTATATATGTTCGCCATCCACCTTGTTGTTTATAGAATACAGGATGGATTAAAAGATTTTTTTTTAAAGTTTACCTGTATATTTGGTTAAAGCAACTTGTGCTGTTGGAATAGCATTCATCTGAAGGATGTTGTATTTATATAGTTCAGTATTTCTGTTGGTTTTATCTTGCAAGGTTGAGCACACCCAGTAGGCATAGCCTTTTGCACCTTCCGTCTGTTGCACAAGAGCTGGAATTAGCAACTGCTCAATTATGAAATTGTTTTAGTGTTACTTAAGCACATGCCCAAAGTTAGGCATGTGGTTAATTTAGCGATCATCACAAATATATTGAAGGAGAGACTGAATCAAAATTACAGCTCTTACAGAACTGCCATATAATGTGTCTGATTAAAGCATCTTACATGCATGCTGAGTTCAGTGGTGTGTCTGAAGAGATCCATTGTTTCATAGCTGCCAACAGTTTCTGCAACAAAGGCCTGCCAAGAGAAAGATAAAATTGAAAACTCAAATCTATCTGCTTTGACAATACGTGCCTCAAGCATAGCCTGCTTATTCCTCACCACACATTGATTAACAAGTTGTTAAAAATCAAAACATTTGAATCTAACTAGTTTCATTTACATTTGCAGAACAATGCCAATCTTAGTAAATGCCTCCACAGTGTCTGAAAAAATAACCATAGGCATTAAATGCCTTATCATAAACTGAAAATACCATTAAATGTAGTCATTGCTGAAGGTATAGCATGTAAAAACTAAGCACTTCTAGAAAAGAAACTATCCTGAATTTCAATTAAAAATGTCCTATCTATATTAAATTTAAAGATACACCAATTTCTCTCCATCTCTTTTCTTAACAACTGCCCACCAAGGTCAAATGTAGGGATAAACCAAGGCTTATATACTTTAACTTGCTATACTGGCAAATTGATTCTTAATAGGAGCAGTATTAAACATGTGCTGTTTAAATTTTTATTTATTTTATTTTTTATTTAACAAGATTTCTATACCGCCCCTCTCCCGAAGGACTCAGGGCAGTGCACAGCCATCTAAAAACAAAATACATAAAAGTTAAAATACGATTAAAATAGATTAAATCAGTGGCCATAGTAGGAATTTAAATAAACCAGATTATAAAAAGTTAAAAATTTAAAAATTTAAGACAATTCAGTTAAAAATTGAACAATTTTAAAACCCCGTTAAGTGTTAGGCCATCTTAAATCTTAATAATGTTGCTACATAAATATAAATTTGAAAGAGATTAGAGATTAGACTCTACCTGTCCAATCCAACAGGTTAGATGGGAGGGTTCCAGAGACTGGGCTACTTTGAAAGCTTCATGAGCTTGCTAGGAGAGTTACATAAAATCAACACAAAATTATTAAATTGGGTGAAAAAGGATTAAATATGTATTAAATGACTACGGAAAGTACTGTACATTTATTGGTTTATTTTAATTATCTTGTACTCCCCTTTATTATTGTTTACAAATAACTCAAGGTGCCGAGCATATCCAACACACCTCCCTTCTCCTACTTTCCCTACAAAAACAACCATATGAGGTGTGTTGGGCTGAGAGAGAATGACAGGCCCAAGGTTACTCAGCTGGTTTACATCACGAAGACTCCTGGTTTCTCACTTTTCAGCCTGTTGCCTTAATCACTAAACCAAACTGTACATGCATGATTTTTCTATTCATAGGCTTCATTCAAACATCCAAACTTCCATTCCAAACTGTCACGCCTGGACTGCAAGGATTCAGATCAGCACTAGTTTACAATAACTGGCACACAATATCAATAGCCACCACCTTTACTGGGGCAGTTGCTGCCTGCACCACCCCATACCTCCTCTGCTGGCTCTGTCCCACTGCCTCCTCCCTAACCGGGCTCGGTAAGCTCCCTTTTGGCAGATGAAGCCACATTTCCTTGATGTACACATCCTGGGGCTGTGTTCTTGCCCAAAGTCTGGATCCCAGGTGAGCAGCAAAAAAAAAACATCAGCTGGGGGCAGCAGGCTAGATAGTAGCAGAGGGGAAGGTGGTAAAAAAAATGCAGAGATGGGGGAAATGGGTGGGTGGGGAGTGTTGAAGCAGAGGCAAGTTGGCACGGCAGTGAAGCCTCATTCTGCTCAAGAGAACTTGCTGGGCCTTCCTGAGCAGATAACAGTGAAATGGAGCCAGAGGTTTGTGCAGGTCGGAAGTGTGAGGTCCTTACTTACAACTGCAACAAGGATTATCAGAGCTGCCATCACTAAGCAATGCAGTCATGTCACATTTCTGTGAACAGTCACTTTGCTTAGTGATAGAAATTCCAGTTAAGAGAGAGGTTAAAAGAGAACTATCTGTATATTCTACTATTCTACTTTAAAAAGTGTTAAATACATTTCTTTTGTGCTGGGCTGGGTTGTGTTGCTGAAGCTTCTCAGCAATTCCTGAGGCATCTTGGAGAAAAATTAGACCATGCAAGAGATCTAATCGTAAGACATGCTCAATGATTCTGTTTGTCACAATTTATATATAAATTATAGTGCTGGCATTGCACACCAGGAAGATCCAGTTTCAAGTCTATCCTTATTCTCATGGGTCAGCCTTCTTTTACAGGCAGCCATTCTTTCTCACCCTAATCTACCTCACAAAATTATTTTGATGCAATAACTCCCCAGGTAAGCTGCCTTCAGACTGTACGGGAAAGATAGATTAAAAATATAAATAAATATTGGTCAGCACCCAAATTGTATATATTATTACTTAAGTGCTCCAATACGTTATTGGGAGTGCAACATTCTGCATTGTTTCATTACTAGTTATATATCATACATTTCCTTGTACTTAAACATTTTCACGAATGTTCAGAAGCACCTATATAAACACATGCGCTTACCTCTATTTTTCCACTTGTTAAATACAAAACTCCCAGATTGGTCCAGGCAACAACATTCTAAGCAAAAGAAAAGAGTTTTCAAAAGATGAATTTACCATGCTTGTTGTCTCTTTTAAAATAGATACAGCTATCAAGAGTACTTACAATCTGATCAGCTTGAATAGATTTAATGAATGCATGTTGTGCAAGAGCGTAGTTCTCAACACCTAAAAAATACAGATTTTTTCGGTAACATCCTCTGTAATCAGTAAAACTTTAAATTGTGAAAGAAAGAAAGAAAGAAAAAAGGTTTACATTTAAACGTACCTTTGCAACAGGCTACCACACCAAGGGCATTCCAGTAGAGATGGTTTTTACTGTCTAATCGCACTGCTTTTTTCAGGCACTGGAAGAGACTGAGACCTCAGTATTGTAATTCAACAGTGCTAATTCAACACTGTATTAAATCTTATATACTGTACTATGCTAAGGAATATGGTACTTTATCTATAGCTTGGAGTTGCTACAAAACAGTAGGATTAATATTGTATATTGTATTGGAGAAATTACCTGTATAGATCTCTCTAAAAGTTCACTGATTTCATTTTGGTTACTATCTGTGGCTGTAAGATGCTGCACTTGATTATAATAATTTATTCCAAGGTCACACCATGTATTTGGTGAAGACATCAGTTTCAGTCCTCGGCCATAACATCTGCAGAAACATGGAACATCCAATGAACGGAAGTACCTGTATTAGCAAAACTGATGGAAGTGGAATTATACACTTAAGGGTGCTTTTAAGGATTGTTACAAAACTTTCCCATCCGATAGCAACACTGCTCAATGCAAACAAGTAGATATTGAGAAATCTGAATAGATTTTAGTCATGTGGCAATACTGATGCAATGAAATAGGGACCATTTTGCTACTAAAGAATCTCAAATCATATATTCATTTCTAATAAAATCAGATCTGTAACCAATTCAGTTCAAATATGTATTTCTTTTTCCAACTAGATGTGTACCAATTTACTTTCTCATATTCCATGATTATTTTTTTTCTCCAATGTCTCTGATTACAGCCATACTGGTTATTGGCCACATTAATTCTTAACCCTTAAGATTTTTAACAATTTGGCATAACAATTTTTGCTCTATTCTTTGGTGTGAAACAAATATATTTATTAAATTTATAATTCACCATTCTGCTTACTTACATAAGCACTCCAGGAGCTTACAACAATTAAGAGAAATACAAAAAATATATATAATAAAATCAATGAAGTTACAACAAACAATTCATTGTTAATTAACAATCAATAAATAAGATGCACTTTTGCCATTTCCTAAATATTAAGAGACAGGAAGGCAAGTGGAACTCCCAAAGGAAAGCACATTCCATAATCTGGAAAGTCCTTTCCTATTTGCCAGATTACCAAACTTCTGGAAATCTTCATTGGGCCTCCTCTCTTGATTGAAATGCTGGACAGGTTCAGAGGAGAATAAGCAATCCCTCACTCAAAGACACTTATATAGGTTTGTATAAGGTCCATTACCTTCCACCAAGACTGAGCAGATCACTTTTTCGGAGCACATGTTTTTCCATGTTCTGGCCAAAAAGGAAACCTGAAACTTTCACATTCACTTTGGATGGTGAAATAACACATACACAATTACAGGCATCTCCAAGCAACTTCCAAAGGCAGGATACTTCGGGACGATATTTTGCTGCCCTGAAAGAAGGAAAAAAATGATTAGAAGTAAAGTTCACCGAGAACAGAAAATATTAGATTGAACAGAGTTTCTCAAGTAGAAGGAAATTAATCTTTTCCAATTCTTCTTTCCTACTACAGCCTCTGGTTTATTTCCATGCTGTTCCCACCAGTTTCACAGCCTTTTAAAGCTTTTGCTAAGAAGGCAAACTAGATGTACAGTCTGAAGTTGTTTAATGAAGACTACCTATGGTTTCACATTAGTTACAATGCCACCTGTGTGATCTTGAACAAATCACTCTTTCTCAATCCTTGGAAGGAGGCAGTGGCAAACCACTTCTAAAAATCTTACTTCCTATCTCAGTATATTAGCAAAGAAGAAACAAAATGCAAAGTCATAAAGCTATAACCTACTGATCAAGGTGGTCATCTAGAGACTAAGTATATATTGTCTCATAAGGAGAGGCCAAAGTCAAGAGAACCGTGGTCATGTTCATTAATATAACAATGAAATAATGTATTGATCAGTCAGGTGACCATATTAAGAATATTCATCAGAAAGTGGATCAGGCCTCAGTATGGCCATAAATTTCTAACTTGATTAAAAATCAACAGTTTGAATCGAGAGATTTTAATCTCTATTTACAATATCTCTAATCAAGTAAATTAGCAGTGACACCTCTTTGGTCCCTTCCACATTGTAGTCTTCTGGTCCTCTGACTGAAAAAAAACTGGGTTGTATTTTATGTCTGCGGGAGTTAGGGTTGATAGACTGGGTGTCATTTACTGAAAAAAGAGAGTATCTTTCAAGTATTCTTCAACAATGAAGAATGACTATATAAAAATACTAACCTTGCCAAAAAATCAAGTGATTGTTCTATATAGTCCAAAGCTTTCCCATCCAGATAGTTAGCAAGAGCAGATTTTGCCATCATGAGATAACACTCTCCCAAACCTGTTTTATTTAAAAAAAAAAAAAAGATTGTTATGATGTAGTAATATTACAAGCAAACATACATTCAAGCACAAGGTATCAAATGCTTGAAAATATTTGATATGGTTGTTAATAAAAATAAATTTTGGGGATGCAATAGGAATTGAAATCTGACAATCAATAATTAAATGCAGAAAAGACACTGAGGGGAAAATATCTTCAGCTTCTTAAAATTTTCCATTTGAAGTACAGAACGAGAAAAAGGGAATTATCGTTTTAGAGATTCAGAGTTAGATTAAACATTTAGGACATGATTTTACCATAATTTATTCATTTCCCATGTTTAGGTGCCTCAACAGTTCCTAGCATAATTAAGGCAATCAAGTTTCAAGAACCAAATAGCTATTCCTGTAATTTCAGAAAAGTCACATACTTTAAGTTTAGAAATGGCTAGAGAAAAGGAATGAAGACAGTGAAATGTGTTGAGTGGGAAATAATATTGAAGTAACAGCTTAGCAATAAATATATTGCACAAAATATATATATATATATATATATTTATT